>JAQQSO010003653.1:0-13393 GCA_028658305.1 Pachyuromys duprasi | reverse complement strand
CAAACAAGCATTGATCATACCAACCTGGGTCCTCCTTCTTGTATATCCTCTCTAGGTGTGTAGATTTCAGCTTGAACTTCCTATCCTATAGGTTTATATAAGTGAGTATATACCATATGTTTCTTTCTGCTTTTGGGAAATAAACTATTTTTTAATTAAAAAGATAATTCTGTTTTAGATACACTGATACATATACTTACATACATACATATACATATACATTACAAGATACATATTGTATCTTTCTGTCTGTGTTTATGTGTGTGATATTTTAGGAAAGGGATCTCATAATCTTCCTGAAAGTACATGAAAAATCATGAGTGAGGGATAGGGAAACAGCTTCGTAAATACAGAGCCTGCTGTGTAAGCACAATGATCTGAACTTACAGGAAGCTGGGTTTGATGGTACAGGGTGAGTTCATGTAGCCCCAGAACTGGGTACAGGTTGATTCTGAAGTAGGTTTTGGCCAGGTAGTCTAGTAAAATCAACAAACTTCCAGTAAAGAAATTAAAGATGGAAAGTGATGGACTAAAGATACCTAATATCTGCCTCTGGCCTTTACATATGTGCATGTGTAACTACAGACACGTGAACATACTTATACTAACAAGTTCATATACTATGCCACACAGCCTGCAGTTCCCCACATCATATATGTGTACATAGGCACTTCTTATTTTATTTGTTGTTGCTGTTTGTTTCTGATAATTAAGGCCAAAGCTCTTAAGTCAGAGTGGGGCCACCAAGAGTTCCAACTGGTGGCACTTTGACTTCCCTGAATTGCTGCACTGAGCTAAGGGTGTCTGGTTTAAATGGAACAGACTGAAAAGGTGGCAAACTTGCCTCTCTGTCTTCAACTAGAACACAGGATACCAGAACTCTGTTTTGCCCAGAAGTCTCTGTTCCCAAGCTCAGCAAGCAGATAACATGTTTCCTGTAAAGCTACATAGAGACTTGTCTCCGGGCCTTTGTCTCAGCTCCTGCTTTTCTTTCCCAGGAGTGTTAGCCTTCGCCTCAACTTCTCTATGTCATTCCTGCCTCACTGTGGCAAACGCTTGAGGGATAATGGTGGAGTTTGGAGAGCAGTGTGTCACTCTGGTTTGCAGACAAAGGGATACAGAGCTCATGAATGACTAAAACATCATGTGCATGTCCTCTCAGGAAGAGGAAATGACTGGACCCATCACTCAAAGATGGCTTCTCTTTCTCGAAGTGAGCTTGTTGAAACATACTGACAAAGGGACACTTTTCCCTTTTGTTCTGGGTAACAAGCAGTGACATCATCTCTGTGCTGATTTACCTGGAGATAACACAGTGTAACCGCCACCCTGGGAGTGAAGAGGCATTTGAAGTATCCTAATCAGGCATCCACATTCCAAGAGTGGCTGGTTAGCATTTGAAATGCCCTAATTAGGGATCAGCCCTTCAGAGAAGGTTGCTTAGCGCCTCAAATATTATTACTAAAATGTACATCACAAAGAGAGTATTCATCTGCATAAGAGACGCCAGAAGTGAAACTTCCCTTCTGGGAATGGGTGGTATTCAGAGGACGCAGTTAGCTGGAAAGATTGGTTTCCCTGCCGCCCTTGCTTGAGGAGGTTTAAAGACTAGGACAATGGATGCCTCCAGGATGGATCAGAGGTCCAGGGTGCCTGCCTCTGGGAACTCTGCATCCCCCACCCATACTTCCCCAAGCCTCCGTAGTCATGGCTTTAGATACAGCGATTTTTCCTCTGCAGCTTGAATTTTTAATGCAAGGTGCTTATCAAATGTATCAAGACAAAGCTGAAGTAAACCTCATCCAGGAAATGACAGTTCCTGGTCTGTCCCTAAAGCTTGCTTTGCTGGCTACTGATGTGCAGAAAGAAGTGGTGGGAAGGGTAGATCCTCCCTTATCACTAACCGACATTTGTACTCCCTTCTTCCGTTCAAATGGGCAGCATTAGGGCTTAAGCAAATTTAGATAAACTGAGGCCTACAAATACTTAAATTTCTCCGGTTCTGTTTTGAGCCTGTCAGGAGCTTTCATAGCTGGAGTGCGGAAGTTTTAGTTTGGAAGCTCTGCACCACCTAAACTGTGCTTTGCCATGCTGCACGTGCCCATCCCCACAAGTGTGGAGCACAGAAGTCATTCTTATAACTTTCTTTAAGCCTTTCATATATATGGTTTTCCTGGCTGGAAGCATACTCCCAAAAACTGTTCTGCTGCTTGATGACTGTGTGAGCTTGAGAAGGCACTTAGCATTTCAAAACCTTGATGCCTCCGTTTCCTCCATCTATAAAATGGGAGGAAATTAATGCATACAGAATTCCCTTTAGAATACTGATACGTTTTTCCTATTGTTTTCTTATTTGTTTGTTTATTATTTATTTATTGACAGGGTCTCATGTAATCCAGGCTGGCCTTGAACTCACCTGCAACCCAGGATGACCTTCACTTCCCTGATCTCCTGTCTGTCTCTGCACACAGGGCATGCTGGGATTACAAGCATGTGTCACTAAGCCCAGTTTATTTGGTGATGGGGATCAAACCCAGAGCTTTGTCCAAGAACTCTACCTATCCTAGCTCTGGATTCCTGAGATTCTACTGTAAGAACATGTGCCTGCACATGAAAAATTCAATTGCTCCTTTCATTGTTTTTAATCTAGCTAATCCAACTTGATCATGAAAACTCAGTTTTAGAACTCATAATTTTCCCCTCCCACCTTCCAAATCAAATCAGTCTCTTGTCCTTGCTGTATGTTCTCATAAAGTCTGGACAACTTGTATGGAAACATCATCCTCCATGTCAGTTCCTTTCTTCCTGTTCATCTCTACCTAAATCCCATTAGCTGGTAAAGGCAGGAATAGGCCTTGTCTCCTGCTTCCAACACTCATTATTTAGTAGATATTTAGTGAGTATTCAGTATGTGAGTAACCAAGTATGTGAACTAATTGGGGATGTATGGCTTCGAAGTGACAACTCAAAGCGGGTTTTGAGGGTTGCCATGCAACAGTCAGATGCAAGGGAGAGACAGGAAGAGTGTGACTAGAAAAAAGGGCTAGTCCAGCAAATGTTAAAACTACATCAGATTGCCTTACCCACTGGTAAAAGGTGTCTAGCTCCAATACTCCTTGACAATTCCACAGGAGAAATCACATCGTATGAAATAAAGTCTCAAGTGATCATTTGTATGTTGATTCTACATTTTAATATCCATACTGTCTTCTTCTAGTACACATTGTAGTTTTTCTTTTAATGATTTGTATTTCTCCTGATCAATTTTACATAAACTCTTATCTTTTTGCAGCTTATATCCCACATGGTTTTATTGATGATAAAAATATATCACAGATGATATATTCTGTGAGAAGTCTGCTTAGCTGTTGGGAACACAGATAGAGTGGCTGTAAATTATTCATACTAAATTGTTGGATTTTTTGGCCTGCTTGCTAAAAGCACATGGATGACTGAGGTGGGTATTTTGGTTTTAAAATCAGAACATCTTTAAGCCCCAAATGACTTTAAGACTAAAAATGAGGTAAGCACTGAAAACTTCAGGTTCTCTAGTTGAAAAATCCAAAAGTTCTTGAGAGAATAGTCAAACCCAAAATAAATCCATAGCCTAAACCACTTTTTTTCTCCCTCTCTCTCCCAAATGCAGCGATTAACTCTTGGAAAGAGCTGATTCTCAAGCTACAACTGAATGTGAGCCATTTAACCAGGAAGTCAGCCATGCAGCTTCAGAGTAAGTCTTTTTACTTACTAAGGGATAAAGCAGGAGCATGTACTACACAGAAAGGCTTTAACATTTCTTAAGACTTTTTTTTTTTTCAGATGATACTTTTCTTCACGTTCTTTTCCCTTTCCCAGTTCTTCCCTGATCCTCCCTAGGTCTCTACCCACCCTGCTTTGTGTTCTCTCAAAAGAAAAAACCCATGAAAATCAAAACAAAGCAAAGCAAAACCCAGTAAGACAAACCAATAAACAAAAACACCAAAACAAAACTAAAAAGTCTTCTATCCCATCCCAGCACACAATTCCAGGAGCTCCAATGCCCTCCTTGTCCTGGCCTTCCCTGGAGTATGGTTGATACACTCAGTTGATATTCCATTGAAGAATATTGATGTTCCCTTTCCCAGCAGGTAAGTATCAGTTGCAAATAACTTGTCAGTTGGGGTGTGTGTATGCCCACTTTCTTTTCTCAGTGTTGAGACTATTTCTGGTATGAACCTGTGCAGGCCCTGTGCATACTGTCACAGCCTCTGTGAGTTCATATGTGCATCAGACACAACATATCTGTTTTGTTTGGAAGACACTGTTTCCTGCTGGCTCTTACAATCTTTCCACCTCCTCTTCTGCTTGGATCCCTGAGCCTGGAGGGGAGGGGTTTGACATCCCAAGTAGGACCGAGTGCTCCAAAGTCTCTCACTCTCCACATATTGCCCAGATGTAGGTTTCTGTGTTAATTACCACAAGAAGAAGCTCTCAGAGACACTTGGTTTTGTGACTATATAACAAATAGATTTAACTCACTCATCAACAATATTTTTCTTATTTTTATGATAAAAATTTCAGATAGTGGCCTCATGGGATTAAGCACTCAGCAACTTTGGTCCTAAGCTTCTTTGGAAAAGCAAGAAGGCTTTTATCACAAGGGAAAAACTGTATTTTTCTCATATTTCTACCCCAGATGCTCATTTCTTTATGGTTTTTCCTTTGCATCAATGGATACAGATAGGGTAACTGTCCAAGATGGAGTAGAAAGTTTCCCTGCACATTGCTGAAGCAGAAACCTCTTTTCAGACATGTAGAAAATAGAATGCATAAGACAGGCTACTGTGACATGTGAGGGAAGTAGATCTGCATTACCCGACAGCCTCCTTGTCTTATTTATATGAGAAAAGCATTGGCTCATCTCGACTCCACTTGAAGCCATGGAGACAAAGTCTACTGATATTCAGCCCTAAGAAATTTCTGGCTTTTACAAAAGTTATGTGTGCTATTGCTCTTCAAGATAAATGTGGAAAAGAGCCACACTAAGATCACATGAAGAAATTAATGAAGAGCTAAGAAGCTTCACAGCCATTACATCAACAGTTTTCAATACGTGGAGCAGAATATCAGATATCCTGCACGTCAGATATTTACATGACATCCATAACAGTATGAAGTAGCAAGAAGATAATTTTGTGGCTGGGGGTCACCACAACATGAGGACCTATATTAAAGGGTTGCAGCATTAGAAAGGTTGAGAACCACTGCCTCATATGGTATTTTGTGGTCTGAAATGTTATCAAACGGTACTAACAGGCTCATGATAACCTCTGTTAGTGTTTCTAAACGGTTTCATGTACAAAGTTGGTAAGACAACAATATTCACAGTCTTGTTTTACTGGGATTCCTTAGCTTTTTTTTCTTCTCATGTGCTATGTCAACAACAGAGGATATGAAATAACACCAAGCCCCTCAACAGCTGAATGGTGACAAATATCTACCACTCATAGCTGCACATCATTATGATTTTTTAACTTAAAAAACTCTAAAGTGTCAAGAAATGTCAGAGAGACAAAGTTTTTAACCTTGGCCTTTAAGAGTCAAGCAAGCAAGCAAACAAACCCTTGTATAAGTTTTTCTTTTTTTTTCTTTCTTTTTTTTGTTATTGATTGGGTAGACTTAGAATTTTATTTCTTCTTTAAAAAGTATATATGTAATATCAAAAAAGAGACCATGAATTTGAGAGAAGAAGGAGGAGTGGTGTTGATGAAAAGGATTGGAGAGAAAAAAGGAAGGGATAGAATGATGTACTTATATTTTAATTTCAAAGGCAATGTAAAAAAAAATTCTCCAGCTGAAGCAAGGACTTAGCAGGTGAACACCAAGATCTGAGCAAGCCTCATGGCCAAAATTTGAGCCAGAGAACCCACTGTAAAAAGCTGGGCTGGGAGTGCACACTGAAAACCTCTTACATAGGATTGGGAAGAGAGGAAAATCAGTCAGCCTGGAGTCCAAAGAACAGCAGAACCAAGAGAGATCCTCCAGTACCAAGGCTGGAGAAATTACTCTATGAGTCTCCTCTGACAAGTATGCTTTGGTGACATACACACACACATACAGCTAAGTAAATGAACTAAAAAAGTTTTCTTTTAAAAAACTTTCATATAGGGGACTGGAGAGGTGGCTCAGAAGTTAAGAGCACTGGCTGAACTTCCAAAGGTCCTGAGTTCCACTTCCATCAATCACATGGTGGCTATAACCATCTATAATGAGATTTGGTGCCCTCTTATGGCCTGCAGGTGCACATGCAGTCAGAACGCTGAATATATAATAAATAAATCTTTAAATAAAAGTTTCTATATAGTATGACAGTGGGGTGGGGAGAAGAAGCCAATTGTCAAAATGGGACTGAAAGTGCCTAAAAACCCTAAAATTAATTAATTTATTTAAAGGAAAGCAAACTTCTTTATTGTACACAGTACAGAATATAATGCAACTCAGCAGGATGTAAACAGCCCTGTGCAGGGGCAAGCATTTCAAATCAACTGACAAACTAAAGCCTTTTGCACTGTAGACTTTTCACAGTCTGGAAAAGAAGCAAATGATTGAAACAACTTTGAATGTAAAACAAGTTCCCAAATATAATTGGCAAGAGTCTGGGAATTTCTTAGATTAAGTAATCCTGAGGAACCATGAGGAAGCTGAATATCCAAATTACTTACACCTTACTATAAATACTGAAATTAAAATATCCTTGAGCTTTAAATGTGTATTGTTAATAGTGAAGTATTTTTAGGAAGAAATACATCAGTTTGGCCTTAAGCAGGGACACATGTGAATATGGCAGCATTGTTTGGCTATTGTTCTACTGGGCATGGGATACCTGCTCTGCCCATTTAGCTTTAAGGACAGGGACCACACAGGCCACCACCATCTCTCAGTTTGTATTCTGATTTTCAAAGAGACTGTCTGTTGAATACAACAGAAGAAGCCTCACCTCACTACTTGGAAACTGGGGTTATTCTGGGTCCCTTCCACTGACATCCACAATGGTTCTAGTAGAAATTCTCCTTGCTTTACATTTTTCCTTAATTACGTTTATCTATATTGAAGTGGTGTCTTAGTGTTTAAAGTAACCGTTTCTTACCAAGGAACAACTTCACTGCTAAAGCCAGTAACAGGGAGAACAGCCAGCCAAAATACCGCTCTGTAATTATAGAAACCACAATGGCCTACTGAGTTAACTTCTGTGGCTACATGCTTAAACAGGGCTGGGAGGGATGGGAAAGAGGACCGACCCGAGGAAAACTGAATCCACCAGATTTAACTTACGAAATTACGTATCAGAGCAGTAACAGTTTGTGTGTTCACCTTTATACTCTGTCCTTAACCATCTGAGTTCTCTTTCAGTTAGAACTTTGCTGGATAAGAAAGCAGTTAGGTTCCCAGCACATATACTTAGCATGAAACTCCAGCTCCAGAGGATCCAACACCCCCTCTGGCCTTCTGGTGCTCCTGCATCCACATTTACATACATACATATTAAATAAATTTATGCAATCCTGAGAAAATATCCAGGAAAGGAGTAAGGCATAATTTACTGCTATTACAAAGAAGTGGGTGTGAGATTCCATATGATCAGTTAGGTATTTCATTTCTACCAGTTAATCATTTACAGTTTTCAGTCTAGGCAGGTCAACAAGAATCACAGAGAGATAAGAAGGTTGGCAAGCCTCAGAGCAACATTCACTTGGTTAAAGTCTAGAGCTTTTCCCTGCAGCTTCTGTGCTCTGTTTCATGGTCCTCATGTCCTTCCCTCTGCTGGCTGAAGTTAAGGGGGCAAGGGAAGGCTAACAGAGAAGGGTTTCAAGATTCACCTTAAGGAGCTGTGGAGCCTCTTGATACCGATGATAGAAATCTTCCACTCTTGCTTTTTCCTGGGTTCAGGTGTTTTCAGTTTTGTTATTTACTCTGTGGTTATTTAATTTCTTTAGCTTTACAAGTCTGTAGATGGATAGCACCTGCTCTCTTCTCCACACCTGCTTTCCTCCCTTTCCACAAAGCCTTTCTCTAGTGAGTTACAAGTGACTGATAAGGAGCTGATGCAACTGTGGACTTCTGGTACCCCTACCAAAATTCTGGATGTGCATTTGTATACCTGTAGGGAGGCTCAACCTTTTTACTTTAATAATAATGATATTAATAATAAAGCTTCCAAGGCAATGTGCCCTCAGATATCACAGCCTACTTAGTTCCTCTATTTTGGGTCTTAGAACAGTAGGTTCCTCCAGTTTATTTTTATTTGTTGTTGTTTTGTTTTGTTTTCTTTTCAGACACTCACATATGCTTGCCTTATCTGGGAAGTTCTTTGCCACATTATCAATGCCACATGTATTTTAAAATGCAAGTGCTTTCTTGTATACACAAAACATATCCATTCACTGACTTGTGCAAATGCCCAAATGAATTTTATGCAGTAGAGAATGCCATCTATGACTTAATTAAAATTATTTGGGTCATTTATAATCATCGTGAATTGAACTGAGCAGAATAAAAATAAAACTTGCCAAAATGGTAATGATTTCTCGCTGCCTTGCAAAGCCATTCAAGCAAAGGTTTCAACATTCATTCTCTAATCAGGCTGTCATCCAAAGGACTTGTGTTCAGTAGGCAGTGTACTCAGGAAGGTTTTCATCTGCCTCCCAAGCCCCTGATTTGCATAACGGAGAGCAGTGCCTGGCTGGACTGTGCAGGGAAGCAGGTGAGTTGCACTCTCATTAGCTTCCCATCCCCCTCCACACACTCCTCACTCTTCTGGTCAGAGCACCTTCATATTAACCATCCTTTCTTCTCACAGGCTACAATTTATTTTTTAGTCATTCACAAGAGGGAGCAAGCTCTTTTCTTAGGAAAAGTGGTTTATTCCACTTTTTGATTAAAAAATGAGTGTCTATTTAACATAAAAAATGAAGAAAGATGAGGTAAGTTCAACTTGTAATAATATAGGAACATTTCTCTAAGGTTTTGGGCCTTTACTTTTTTAAAAAATAGATTATTTCATGTGTCTGAGTGTTTTTCCTACAAGCATGTGTGTGTACTACCTGTGTCTGTGTCTCTTAGGAGAGACCAGAAGACAGGTTCAGGGAGCTACCATGTGGTGTTGGAAATCAAATGGGTTTGATTTCTGGAAGAGCAGCCAGTGCTCTTAATGGCTGAGCCATATCTCCAGCCCCATAGAGCTTTACTTGAAAAAATATTAACATCAGCCAGGTATAGTGGTGCGAAGGCAGGAAGATGTTGGGTTTGGGTCAGTTTGGACTATACAGTGAGACCCTGTTTCAAAAAAAAATAGTTGGGTCCATTTTGTTCTTTAGTTTTCCAATGTGCTAGTTTTCATTTAGCATTAATTTTAAAAAGTAATTATTATTTTGTGTATCATGTGCATGTGTGCAGATGCAGTGTCACGGTATACATGTGGAGATCAGAGGACAACTGTTGAGAGTTTGTGCACGCCTACTGTTGGATTCGGGAATTGAAATTATATCATCAGGCTTGTATAACAAGCCTATCTGGACCATCTCCCTGGCCCAGCGACTCATTAGACTCATGATTAGACTGTGATGATAAAGGATTCATCATAACACATTCTGTGGCATTGTCATTGCTTGTTTACTGCTTCCTCAGTAGAGAGCATCTGGTCTACCATCAGCGTTAATAATGCAATATGAACACTCTTTCATATATCTCCAGGGCATTTTAATAGACGTTAACCCAAGTCTCCTTTAAATGAATTACATATAGCAGGTATAATTTTGAAAGGCAAAGGAGCTCTTGCTTCATTAGCTTGCTTAACTATCTTTGAGTATGGCTCAACTCAGGCAGCAGATGAAATACATGCTTCTGGCAGGTAAGAAAAGAGTGTTAAAAGCTGACTTGTTTTCAAATAGCAAGGTTGCTTTGCAAGCTTCCTACTTCTTCCTATACTTTTCCAAATGGAAGACTGGCCCTACTGGGTGCTCCTCACTGTCTGAAGTGTCCTATTCAGTGCTCCTCACTGTCTAAAGTGAACACATGGAGCACGGCCCTTTAATGACTGTTAAAGAATCAATTTAGGAATTAAGCGGTCTCCAAAGACAGATGAAATTAAACTGCTGTCCTAAGAGTTCCAGCCCTCAGACAGTGTGCTCTTGGAAGTTCAGGTCCCTGCCTCCCTCTAGTGGTTGACCTGCCCACTATGATCCCTGCACAGACCAGAAGCCAAGATGGGTGTCCTCAAATGCCCTTCAGAAATAATGGGAACTGTGTTTCTGAGAGAGCCCTCCCCACTCCACGACAATTTCTGCCTTTAGCAGGCCATATGTGTCTTCGGATGCTGCAAGACACCAGGCAGCATTTTCTCCTTCATGACGTCACCTCTTCTTTCTTTGAATAAATTCAATAACCCAGAGTGGTGTGTGTGTGTGTGTGTATGTGTGTGTGTGTGTGTATGTGTGTTACATATTTTTTACTAGGCTTTTGCAATTAGTTATGTCCAGATTGGTTTTATGTCATGGCCAATGTGTATTGCTAACATGGCCAAGCACAGAATAACCAGCCATGGAGTTGACAATGTTCACATAAACTATTGGGGAACACACACTCTCATACATGCACACACGCACACACACACAAACACACACACAGCCATGCACAGTCACATAACACACGCTCACACACACATACACATGTGCACACAATTTACAATTTCTTTTCCTTTTTATTTATTTATTTATTTTACAAATTTAAAAGCATTAGGAAAACAGTAAAAACTTGAAGAGATTATAGGCACCACCAACAAACCAACCACTTACTCGGGGCTACGTTCAAAGTCTCTGTGAGGTTCTTTTCTCACAATTTAGCCTCAGTTAGCCACACTGTATTTTGTAATGCATTGTCTAAATCTTTTATTCATTTCTTCATGTGCGACAAGTCCATAGCCAGGTTGAGGTAACTTGGATAGATGGAGTACCTATTTCTCTCCTTCCTATCTGCCTCCTTCCCACCTGCCTTCTTCTCACTTCCTTCCTCCCTACTTGCTACTTCCATCCAACTTCCTTTTTTCCTTCCTGTCTGACCACTTCCCTCCTGAATATCCCTTCTAACTCCCTCCTTCCTACCTAAAGCAAACAACTGGAAACACTAGTACAGATTTTCGTATCTCTTTCCTTAAAATATTCAGTCCACTAACAGATAACTGCAGTTTCAGCTCTAGGCATGCACATGCAAAGCAGCTGCTTCTCAAAGAAGCCCCTGAAGGAAAAGCCTCTCAGTTAGCTGCCACCATCATGTTTAGCTCACGATGTCAAGAAAGTGCTATCAGTAAAGCAAGAGCGAGCTCCCTCTAGGAATTCCTGGTTCAGCTGTCCAGTAAACACTCTATTGCTGTTCCGACCAGGCTATCCCAGTTTCTCAGTGTGCCCTGAGAACAGGCCACCTTCTAGAACTTTATGTGCAGCTGCGTTTTGTGGGGACAAATGCTCCTACCTCACGAGAATCTCAACAATGGGGCCATGAATTTGAGCTCTGCCCTGTAGCTCAGTTGACATCACAGTGGACACAGAAGGCTGTGAGCTGTGTGAATGGAGTTTGTACTTCATCTCAGAAACCGTTTTTCCTTTTTTATGAGGTTGGGCTCTCAGTACTTGTTTAAAGGAGAGCTATTTATGGGCTTGCAAACCACGTGCTGAAGAAAAGGAAATTAAGGGATGCTCTTAAAAAAAAAAAGGCCGGCAGAGGGGTTGCATTTCAAGAGTCCAAATAATGAACAGGCATTATCCCCTTATTTCCCAACACATCAGCGGCTCCTCCTGAGGTCCTGCAAAGATGGGTACTGAGGTCCTGGACGGCTCTGCTGGAGAGGCATTGAGGAGGTCACTTCCTCAGGTGCTGGCTCCTGCTCTGGCTGATGCTGAGCACCTAAGGAAAAGAGACAGAACTTCAGGGTGGGGTGGGCCCACTGATTCTCAATAGGTGATCTGCATCTCACTTATGACTTGGGGGTTTTCAGTCCTTGTGGAAAGATGTGTGGGTTACTATTATTCTTGAAATGCAGCCAATAAGCACTGTATTGACATGCTCTATGTAAAATAAAACTGTAGTAGATTTTGAAATAACAACACATGGATAAGTAAAAGTTACTCAGTTAAAGTTCAGAATGTCCTTCCAAAGCCACCATCAAAGGGTTTTTTAACTTGTATTTCTGTTCCTATCTTAGTCTTCTGACATCCCTTAAGCCTGGTTAGGGAAAGGGAAAAAGCTTGTCTGTGCTTTAAGCCCTGGGTTACCTTTAAAAGTTTGATGAAGGGGTAACCTAACCTTCTCTTAGCCCAGAGCAGCACCCCAGCACTCCAGTACTTAGATGTGGTGTTAATATATGATGCTGTCAAAGATTCTGTTTTCAGACAAATGAACTCAGCACTTCTCAGTGGGACCAAAACAAGTCCTGTTCTCTCTGCACCTTGGATGACCCTGCTGCTGTCTTGCCCCATGACTGGTGATAGAAGTTACCAGAGCATCCTTGTGCCCGTTGGCACTTGGCCTTGCTTGCTTGGACTGTAGTTGCTAGTCTGTTGTTGGCAACTG
The DNA here is from genome assembly GCA_028658305.1 of Pachyuromys duprasi. Classification (NCBI taxonomy): domain Eukaryota; kingdom Metazoa; phylum Chordata; class Mammalia; order Rodentia; family Muridae; genus Pachyuromys; species Pachyuromys duprasi. The sequence goes on along the minus strand of JAQQSO010003653.1, from coordinate 793 downwards.
TGATTCTGCTCATTGAATGACTGGAGGACAGGGTTAATGAAGGACAGCATATATGTATGTATATATATATATATATATATATAAAGTGTTTTTTTTCCCCAAGACAGGGTTTCTCTGTGTTTCCTGGAACTCACTCTGTAGACCAGGCTGTCCTTGAACTTACAGAGATCCACCTGCCTCTGCCTCCCAACTGCTCTACCACACCAGGATGCAATGGCCATTCTTTTTTTAAAAGACTTATTTGTCTATTTTATGTAAATGAGTGCTCTGTCTGCATGTACACCTGCATGCCAGAAGAGGGCATCAGGTCCCAGTATAGACAGCTGTGAGCCATCATGTGGTTGCTGGGAATTGAACTCAGGACCTCTGGTAGAGCTCTTAACCTCTGAACCACCTCTCCAGCCCCACTAACTAGCAGATATTTGCCACGGGGAGTAACTTAGCAGATCTTTTTCTAACTCATGAATAGCAGACATGTTTGTTTGTTACTTTTCTTTTTGTTTTTGGCAGATAAATTTCTGGAACACCTTTGTCTTAATTAGAGTTACTATTGATATCATAAAACACAATGACCAAAACGAAGATGGGAAGGAAAGGATTTATTTGCCTTACACTTCCACATCATAGTCCATCACTGAAGAAAGCCAGGACAGGAACTAGAGCCTGGAGGCAGGAGCTGACACAGAAGCCACGGAGGGGTGCTGCTTACTGGCTTGTTCTCCATGGCTTGCTTGGTCTTCCTTCCTTCCTTCCTTCCTTCCTTCCTTCCTTCCTTCCTTCCTTCCTTCCTTCC
>JAQQSO010003651.1:0-13394 GCA_028658305.1 Pachyuromys duprasi | reverse complement strand
TGATTTCCTCGTTTTTAATTGTTGAGTAGTATTTTATTGTGTAAAAGTACCACAATTTCTGTATCCATTCCTCAACTGAGGGACATCTGGGTTGTTTCCAGGTTCTGGCTATTACAAATAAAGCAGCTACGAACATGGTTGAGCAAACGTCCTTGTTGTGTACTTGAGCATCTTTTGGATATATGCCTACGAGTGGTATAGCTGGGTCTTGAGGAATCACTATTCCTAATTGTCTAAGAAAGTGCCAAATTGATTTCCAGAGTGGTTGTAACAGTTTGCAATCCCACCAGCGATGGAGGAGAGTTCCCTTTCTCCACAACCTCTCCAGCATGTGTTGTCACTAGAGTTTTTTATCTTAGCCATTCTGACAGGTGTAAGGTGCAATCTCAGGGTTCTTTTGATTTGCATCTCCCTGATGGTTAAGGACGTTGAGCATTTCTTTAAGTGTTTTTCTATTATTCTACAATCCTCTACAGAGAGTTCTCTTTTTAGCTCCATATCCCATTTTTTAATTGGATTACTTGATTTGTTGCTTTTTAACTTCTTGAGTTCTTTATATATACTGGATATTAGCCCTCTGTCAGATGTAGAATTGGTAAAGATCCTTTCCCTGTCTGTAGGCTGTCCCATTTCTATAAGCTTTAAGTACTGCAAGGTTCAGTGAGATGGTACAGCTGGTAAAGGTGCACACCACTAAGTATGACACCTGAGTTCAATTCCTAGAGCTCCCACAGTAAAATGAGAGAACACACTCCCACGTATACTATGTCTTCAGAATACAGACAGACAGACACAAACAGATACACACACACATACACACACAAACATGCATGTGCAAATAAAAATGTTAAAATCTGAAGAGAATGTTTTTAATTATAACAATACTATTTCATATGTTGCTTGAAACTATTCCCCTTATCCCTTCTGTTGTGACATCCAGTCCACACTTAAGACAAGCTTCTGGAACTCAACTTTGTAAACTTCTTTCAGAGTCATATTACAAGCCTCCCAGGAAGTGACTGTCTTTCATATTTTAACCCTTGGCTTATTTGTTCCTTTGTTTTGTGGAGGTGGGTACTAGGCACCTGCCCCTTTTAAAAATTACAACAAGGTCTCACTATGTAGCCCTGGCTAGTTTCAAATCTGGGCAACTCTACTACTTCTCGCTCTCTAGTTCTGGGTATTGGCCACCATGACCAGCCTGGTTCTTAATAAAATGTTACCCAATTTGATTATTCAAAATTCTAGTCTTCTATCTAAATGACTTCTAACTGTATTTAAAAAATGAATCTCTCAAGCAATATGATTTGAACTGACAATATGCCATCCCAATACCTGATGAGGGAATTGAAAACAACTCCAAAAATGTTTTGATGGGCTGGAGAAAGGGCTCAGCAGTTAAGCACACTTGCTACTCTTCCAGAAAAGCAAGGCTTAGGTGCCAGCACCCACACGGTGGTTCACAATCAGCTATAATTCTAGTCCCAGGAGATCTTACCTCCACTTCTGGCCTCCATGAGCGTGAGGCATGCATGTTGTACATAGATATACATGCAGGCAAAACACACACATATAAAAGAAAACTACAGGGAAAAGCATTTTAAATATTTCCAGCACCATCAGCATTAGGAAACTAGATGAAAGATACTAATAGGCCTTTAATTACTAAAATATGTTTTTCAAAAACAAACAAACAAAAATAAAGCCTCCTCCCAATATGATTTTTGAGCTTGAGGGGCACTCTGCAGAGATTTAGGTGCATGAGCACTATTTTCCATTAAAGATAAAGAATTTAGTAACTACATTAAATTAACAAGCAACACTAGGCTTTCTTCATAGAAAAGTTTATATGAAATAATATAATTCCATTACTAGGATGAGGTTGAGCCATAACACAACTATTAAAAATTCAAGATTTAAAAGAAAACCATAACAGTAGAATATTTATCATCTCTATGTGGTGGGATCACTCATAATTTTCCCTTATTCTTGCTGTTTTTATGTATTTTGTGTATTTCCCAATAAACAAGACTACTTCTGAAGTTAGAGAGAATATAACAAATGTCATTTGAAGGACAAAAGGAGACATGATGGGGTTGGAAAGATTGCTCAATGGGTAAAAACATTTTTTTTTTTAATTCAGAGAACCTGGGTTTATTTTCCAGCACCCGCAGTGTGGCTCACATACCATCATAACTCCAGGAACAGGGAATCCAGTGCCTTGTCCTGGCCTGCCTAGGCATAAGACACAAACATGGTATAAACACATATAAGCAGGCAAACTCTCACACATACAACATAAATAAATCTAAAAGAGAAGTGAGGGGCATGGAGGAGTACCTACTCAACAGTACTGTATAGTACAAATAATATAGTGGTCAGCTTTTATTGTTACAGCGTACAACAATTTGCTGCTCTGTGCAGAAACAGCTGCTGCTTCCAGGATCGGAACCACACCCCGGACAAGCTAACTAAGTGAGAAGTAAGGACAGGAAAGTTCACACGAAAGGAAGCATTTCATTAGTTATAGAAAGGGGAAAGAGTAGGTGCTCTTGGTCAAAATGTATATAATCGGTACAGAATGTTTTAGGTTTTATGACATTTCAAGCATAATTTACTTCTGTGAATCCTTCTTTCTCTCTCATACTCACCTCTATCCAAAGGCCTGGGTCCACTCGCCTGTTGCCTGTGCTCTATTACCCGCCGCTTTCCTCAACAGCTCCTCTTCCCCTTAGCACTCACTGGCCCCTTCCATTACCTATAGCCACACACATACCCACATACATACATGCACGTTAACATTTCAAGCTGGGCTCCACCTATGAGAGAAAGCATGTGGTATTTATGTGAGGCTGGGTTACCTTGCTTAATGTAATATTTTGAAGATTCATCCATTTCCATACAAGTATCATAATTTCCTTTTTCTTTCCAGTTGAATGAAATTCCATTGTGCATTTGTTGGTGGCATATTTACATGATCCACTCATGTTCTGATGGACCTGTACCTAGGCTGGGTCCATTGTCTTGCTATTATGAAAAGAGCAGCAATAAACACGGATGGACAAGTATCCATCCAAGTAAAGTATTTGACCAGAGGTGGTAGAGCTGAGTCATAAAACAGCTTAGTTTTCTGATTGCCCTCCACACTCATCTCCACAGTGGCTACAGCAGCTGACACTCCCTCTACAACTCACAGGGTTGACTTTTCCCCATGCTAGCTAGCATCTATTACTTTTTGTTTCTTGGTGGAGGCCATGCTGACTGAGGTGTGATGGAATCTCAGAGATGCTGTAACTTGACTTTGTTGACAAGTAAGGATATCGAACACTTTCAAAATATATTTATTGGCCATTTATGTTTCTTCTCTAGAAAACTGTCCATTACATTCACCAATTTATTGACTGACAGTTCTGTTCTTTTGATGTTTAGCTTTTGTAGTTCTTCATATTCTAGATATTAACACCTTGTCTGGCAAAGACCTTCTCCCACTCTGTAGGCTGTCAACAGAGCAGACAGGCCAAATATTTTTAATATGCTAATCAACTTACACTTCTCTATATTCTTAAGATTATGATCCCTCTTTGGCACAAAGAAACATGAAAACTTGTCTCAATTTTGCATTAGACCTGAAGAGAAATATCTGATCATATAAGTAAAAGCCTTCAACTTTAATCCAATGTAGACTTTTGTTTTGTTTTGCTTTACTGAAGCACTACGAAGAACAGATACCCCCCCCCCAAATAAAACCTAAAACTAACACTTACCAAAAAGTTTCACACAACGTTACAAGAAGGCTCATTCACCCTGCCCTTTCCTGAAGGATCAGCACAGAAGCCATGACAAAAAAAACTCTGGCAAAGCTGACACTACTTAAGAAAGCTAGCACTGATGTGCATGGTCCCCTGGTATGCCTGTCTCCAAACTCAAAGTACAGTACTTTGCCTGCTAGTATAGTGCACGCTTTTACAGCACATGAGCCTCCCTGGCACCATGCACAGACCCTGTCACTGTCACCTCTTTACACAGATGGAACCTCCAACTTGAAAGTGTGTCTTCTCCCAGTCAGCAGATAATGCTGGGAGGCAAGCTGTGGCCTCTAGAACTCAATTACGGATTTGGCAAACCACTCTCAACAACTCAGAAACACTGGAGTGTTTATGTAGATACATCAAACGTGCCAAAAGTGTCAGAAAGCAAGGAGCAGTGATGGTAAAGCAGACCTACTGACATTGCTCAAGGAGATTCAGCAAAGTATAGAGCAGAACGCGCTCATTTAATAATTATGTATTAACTTCGGCATGTATTATGAAAATATAACAACTCCTATTTAAACATGGGAAGTAGGGTCCCATTTGGGGGTTTTAGTATCATTAATAGAAGAATTTTAAAAGTTGACTCAAATAGAAGCACAGAGACAATTTTATTAGAGTTGAAAAGAAAAACCACAGGACAGGCAAACTGTAAACCTTCAGCTGCTGTCCAGAGGGAAAAAATGGAAGAAAGAAGGGGGAAGGCTAAACCATTTAAGCTGACATGGAGATGAGAAGACAGATAGTGGGCCAAGGAAGCTTTAAAGAAGGGTAAGGATATCTACAGATCATATTTAATGCACTCTGAATTAACCCGTAGCTGCTGACCAAAAGCAACCCACTTTTTCTGCCAGAGTGCTGGGCCAGGAGAAGGTGGAAGGAGAAGATGGTCTTCCCAGGCTCTCAAGGAAAGTAGGCATTGGTGAGTTGCTCCTGAATAGACTAAACAATGTCAGGCACTGTGCTAATCCAGCAGTCTCCTGAGCTGGTGGATTGTTAGATTGAGGTAGTCTAGGCTACACAGTGAAAGTCTCTTTCAAACAAACACACAATATTTTGGAGTGATGAAACCATACAATAGCTAGAAAAGTGCAGGACTAACAAACTGTGGTGGAAGCAGAAAGACTATGTTTAGGAAACAAAACTGTGAATCAAGTACAGTGTTTCTAAACTGCAAGGCAATTCTGCATTGTAATATTAAAATAGATGTGATAAAAATCATTTCAATCACATTTGAAAATTACAAGCCTTTGGAAAAATTGTCAGCCACTATTATATCAGTAATTTGGTTACGTGAACACTCCTAAAGCAATCCCTGCCTGAGGTAATAAAGCAAGAAGGCTACAGCACTACAGGTATAGCTTTATGCTGTACCCATACATCATTCTTGCTCTGCATGATGTCAAATGTGAGGAGAAGTGGCTTCAGGAATGAACAGAACATCATGAATAATATGAATGGAAATTATGGCTAGTTTCTGCTGCCAAACAAAACTGTTAAGTACAGAAGCTAAATGAATTAAAGAAAGGAGGGCAGAACCATGAATCCTGGTTATACAAATCATGGTTTTCATAAGGGAGAGAACAGCAAAAGGAGAAGGAAAAAGCAAAAATGACTTCAAATTGGACAATAGTCTTCAAATGAAATTCTGGTTAGCAGCATGGTTTGTCTACATCATGGTACATTTCTTCAGGTCATTTTGTTTAAAACATATGACTAAATTAGTAGAGTCACATGACTCTACTAGAATGTGCCTAATAGAAAAGACTGAGAGATTCTCAGACTTAACAATTCACAGTCAAAATGGGCAAAACATAAGTTATTTTCTCAGTGATATGAGAGGTCTTAGGCAACTGGAGGAAACCAGGAGACATTTTGTGACAGACAATAATAACTAAGGTGTTTGGAAGTGAAAACCCAAGAGGTCCATGAAATTTAAGACAGTGGCTAAGTATTTCCATATGGTAAGCAAAGGGTCCTTCCCACCCTCCTTCCCGCAGCTTGCAATTCTCTATCTAGGCTTAGGAACCAGCTGTCAGAGAACTGAGTTCTACACAGAGAAACTGTTGAGAACAACTGCCCACTATTAAGTGACAAGGGGACTTGGGGAGAACCGGGCAGATACATTCCTAATTGCCCAGAATGAGTCTGCTGCGGATTACAGGCACAAATATCATCCATATTTTAAATTCCCCAACACTCATCCAGGACTGTGTAACTGACCACTTAACAGTCACTGACAGAGCTCCCTGATTCTGTGTTCTGCTAAGACAAAAATGAGTACAGAGTGCTCAACAACAGAACACACATGTAATGCCAGCCTGATGAAAGTATTTTCATTCCAAATCCTGTGGTTTAAGCACTGCAGGCCAGCAAGAGACCAGTGCCATCTAGAGGCAGAGGACAGGGACCTGCTCCATCACTGGCCAGGCTACAAAACTTGTTTTCAAAATGTATTCTCCATTATTTATTTTCATTTCAAAAGATTAATGTCTAGCAAATTGTACGTATAATACCTTTTAAATTAATGCCGGACATAACCCTCAATAGTGTAATTTCTGAAAGAGACAGTGTTTCAGGAGATGATCCTAATGAAACAGGGAGACAGACAACACCAACTTTGGCTTAGCTATGCATTTGGAAGTCACCAGCTCCTGACATAGCCAACAGTAATCCAAGAGGCTAGAGCAAGAAGGCCTCGGAAATGAAGAGGGCAGGGTGAGGGGAAGCAGATAGTGATGTGGAAAAAGTGGTTCAGGATGGGCACAATAGCACACTCCTGTCACCAGCCAAGGAATGTTCAAGCAGAAAAGCCAATTGATCAAAATAGTCTAACACTTGCTTGGGACAACAGCAAGACATTATCTTAAAAGAAAACAGAGAAGAAAAACCCTTTAAGGTTGACTGCTACGGATGGGATCACAAATGTTCCCTAAGGCTTGTCTCTGAAGGGCAGGTTCCCGGCCTGTGCTCACTCCGGAAAAGTACCAAAGGAAGCCCTGTTGTTGAAGCGTGTTCTCAGAAATTATGCGAGCCCAACCTCTTTGTCTCTCTACGCTTCCCACCTACCACAAAGTGGGCATCCTGCTGCATGGCAAGCTCCCACAATGACAAACTGTGTTGTCATAGGTAAAAGTCAACAGGGCCAAGTGACCAGATATTAAACTAAGCCTTTCTTCAAATACTGATATATCTTAGGGATTTGTCATGGTAACAAAAAAGGTGGCTGCCACCTTAATTAATTGTGATAAATGTGTCATGCTAATATAATGTTTCTAAAAGTGAGAAAGCTAGTATTGGAGGTTTCAAGAGCTCTCTCTATTGTTGGCAACATTTTTGCAAACCTAAATTTATTCTACAATAAAAGTGCTGTTAGGATGAATATGGAGACAATACACTTCTTTAACTGAAGTCAGCATGATACAGAAAAAACAGAGCCCCAAGAGTCTCATCAAACTCTTACTGTGAATGAAGATGGATAAGCACAATTTTCAAATAGCTTCAACATCAGCAAAGATCTCTGGGTACCAGCAAGACCTCCAGAGCAGGGACCACCCCCACAATGCCTTCAACACCGCAGATGCTTCATGCCTTCCTCACTAATTACTTGATTGAGAGCTACTGCAACAAACACACACTGAGTCAAGGAGCACATTTCAGAGTTAAAAGTTCTATCCAATTAATATTAAATACTACACTAACAACATATTCCACTCTTTAGATTATCTATTCCTACTCCTCTGTCTTCACTTGGAAAAGATACAGGTCTTGCCCTGAGAACAGAAGCCACTCAAAAATTTCCTAGAGTGTAGTCCTCCATCCTCTGCCATAACCATTCCTGTCTTTGATGAAGCCAGGCTTCAATCTTTCAAGAAGGTTCTTTGAAGCACACTTTCCTCTGGGCCATGTCCCTCCCCTGCCTCCTAGATATACTTTATTATATCACTGTATCTTTAGTTCCTTTCATAGAGCTCATGTCCTCATTCTTGTGCCTTCCATCCCTCTCCTGGCTCTTCAGTCTCAATGAACACATTTAATTCTTCCTTCTGAACAAGTGAGCCAAACAAATGAAAACTGGCTGTTCATCCAGAACATGCTCCCCAGTCATGTGTGAGTGAAGGAAGGGGTTCACTCTTTTGCCATCTTCCATACAGCTTCCCTTTCTTTCAATTGGCACTGTATATTTCTAACCCAGAAGCCTTTTTCTCATTTGCATACTCCTTCATTTGCATACCATGCCTTCGGTGAATGGATTTACCGCTTAACTCTAGTTTTCAACTATCTGCCAATGCCTTTCAGTTTTGATGCCACAGTTCTTAGGAACCTTAACTAAAAAGCACTTCAGCCAAAAAGCTGTGCTGGGACCCAAGTATCTATCTGACTACAGAGTGACTTCCATGGGCAAATTCCTCACCTAAGTAGGCCAGGCTCAGTTCCCTTTCCTGTTCCCATCACAAAACATACGTCTCTTGCAATCCTTAACTCTGTAAATGTACCAAGAAAACCACATCAGGGCTCTTACTTTCTCTCCTCACCCCACATGCAATGAGAAACTCCATTTCTACCTCCTATAAATGCCTTTGTACTATCTTGTCATCTCCTTGGCCAAGGCTGCAATTCAGTCTCTTGGGATGTAACTCTTTTCTAATATGGTGTCCCCAGCTCCAATGTACATGATGGTGTTGTATTCTGCTTACTACTCAAAAAGGTCAAATTGATTACCTCACGCTTATTACTGAAGATCTCCATGTTCTGTTTTGTAGCCTAAAGTTCAGATGTCCTGAAAGTTATACAAGAAGCCCTTCATGAAGCTGCCCATGCCCCGCCTCTTTACTTTCATCATCTATCACAACTCCATGTGCCAGGAACTCTATAATATATGTTCTAGGGATGTATCACAATTGTTATATTTTGATGCTGTCAAATATGCTACTCTTTTAATACCTGAGATACAAGATCATTCTTTTCTGCAACTATAATTTTTTGTTCAAAATCTTCAAGATACCTTTATTTCTTCCTACATCAGAAGTGAGTTCTCATTTCTCTAGTGAGACCATCTTTCATGGTATAGAACCTATAGCTGTTTATCTCTCACAAACCTATGAACAAGGAATAGTGCCTAATCAACATCTTTTTTACCAACCCTGCTTAGGATTAGGTTCCCAGGAACACGTGCCAACTACACAAAGAAAGCAAATTATATCCAACTCAGCTCAACCAAAGCCTGTAGAGCTAAATACAAGACCTCTAAGCTCCAGGACAGAACAGTCATATAGTGGCAGATATAGCCTGTAACTCCAGAAAGTACTATCTCATCTACTCATCCTTGACTCAGAAAGAAACAGGAAAGAATCCCTTGAAACAGAATCACATGCACATACATGCACATACCACACCACAGGAGCTCCCAGACTTTTACATCCCATGAATGTAGAAAGCAAATTCAATTATATTATTCAAATCCAAATAAAGCATCTCAGCAAACATTAAGTATTCAAATCACTTTGGTGGAAGGACTGGGATATCTTATATTAAAAGGATAGCAGACTCATCTAAGTGGATTTGGGTTGCTAATTTCCACGGTTTTTAATTTCTTTAAACTACTGGGATCGTCTGCTACTCATTGGGGAGGACTTGTGTTTGAAAGGGCCAGTTAAACACCACTCTGTCCTAGGGTCTCTGTGGGAAGTCCATTCTTGTTTCAGTTAATTGATATCGAACCAGCTTTGTCATTCCCTGGATTTTCTGTAATGCACCACATGCCAATTAATCAAATTACAGAGATCAGCACAGGGGAGGGAACGAACTGAAACTGTGGAACTGAAACTGTGTATTTTGTAAAGAAAGAGAGAGAGGGAGAGAGAGACTTCATTCTCTCCCTGCTGCTATCTTATTTCCTCTCCCGTTAATGAGGCTTTGTACCAGTGGAGCAAGGGGAAGGGAGCTGAAATAGGCTACCTTTTAAGATACTGTAACTAAGAACAATGATGCCCAGACAGCTGAACCAAACATTACTTGTCAATGTGCTGTTCCAGATGAGGTATCCACCTTCACTGGACACACACTCTTCTGGGTTCAGTCTAAGCTTCTTCAGAGAATAGTCACCCTTCATTTAAAATGACTTTCATTTCCAAACTACATGATCTGCCCAAATCTTCCAGCTTCCATGAATATTCAAAATTCAACTTGAATAGTCAGATCCCTGGCTAAATAGCCCAAAGATGTGTTCCTGAGATACCAGGGCCAACAAAAATTCTCAGGGAGGCAAGTTCACCAAACATGACTCCATGGAGCTGTTTTCAAGGAAGGGGCTGATGTTCCTCCATGATCAGCCAGTACAACACCATCAGGAGTTCCTGAACCACAGGACTTACAGGAGATCCTGTTCTTGGGTATTCACAAATATGTGAGTTGTCCTCCCTGCTTTCATTAAGTAGATAGTAGTAGATTTTCTTATCTTGTAGGTTCTCCCAGGGATGAAGATGGGAGAATATTTTGCTCTGGTCTACACACAGAAAATATAAAAATTTTTAATACATTACACAAAGGAGAGAAAATGCATACAGTTGTACACAAAGAGCAAGGGATGTTCAATGTATGGACATGCTGCCATAAGAAACAAGTATGACAGGTAGCTGAGGTGACAATTCACCTGCCCACCTTTCCCTATGATGCCAGGGCTGGGGAGGCAGAGACAGGATGTTCTGCTCTGGGGTTTGCTAGCAGGAGTCTAGGCAGATCAGTAAACAATAGATAAAGTACCACTAAGAAAGGAATCTAATATCCACTTCTGTCTTCCACAAAGGACATGCATGCATATGTATGTACATATACGCACATATCTATATGCATATAAACATAAATAATACAAATTAAATAAATAGAAAAATAACAATCCATAGTGGCAACAACAAAAATACCATATCCCTATGTGAACAGGTTCTCATGACAAACACAGTTTAAAGGAAAAGGAAACAGCCATTCTACTGTCTAAAGTTATGACTCTCCTCATCCTTTCCCCAAGCCAAGACGGCAAACAAAACAAGGGGAAATTATTGCTAAACAGATCATTCATGAGGCCAATAGGCAAAATACTGCAGAGCCAATGTACTATCAAAAACCATCCTCCTTGCCAAAAAAACCTGTCACTCCTGATATTATTTAATATTTATTAATATTTATTATTAATAAAATAATAACCTCATAATTAAGAAGGACCAGATACCTGTGAACGTTGACAATATTCAGGCAGCTCTATGTGTGATCAGCATAGAAAGAGCAACCACTTATTTTTAAGGTGCGTTTAAGAATAATATAAGAGTAGGCACCATCTGTTAAGTTTCTTCCAACCATCAGGCAGCTTTCCAGATATTATGAGGGATTTTTTTTTAAGATTTATTTATTATATATACAATGTTTTGTCTGCACACCAGAAGAGGGCACCAAATCTCATTATAGATGGTTGTGAGCCACCATGTGGTTACTGGGAATTGAATTCAGGACCTTTGGAAGAACAGCCAATGCTCTTAACCTCTGAGCCACCTCTCCAGCCCCTGCCTTCCAGATACTGTCACCACCCCTCGGACATTATTCTCATCTGAAGGAAACTGAAGTTCAGTGTGATTAATCAAATGAGCAAAGATTATCAAAGAGTGAGCTGAAGACTTAGGACCTGATGTCATTTTAATCAGCTCAAATGCTGCTACTTTTTCAAGAGCAAAATCACCACCAGGGGCTGAGGACAAAGTGTTTGTTTTGCAAGCATGAGATCAGGAGATTTATTTCCAGAACCAAAGTAAACAGCCCAGTATGATGAGATGAGCTCGAAATCCCATTATGGGAGATATGGAGAAAAAAGGCTCCCTAAGTGTTGCTGGCCAGTCAGTCTAGTCAAAACAGTGAGCCTCTGGTTCCAGTGAGAGACGCCATCTCAAAACACAAGGTGGGGCAAACTGATGGTAAGATCCTATTGCTGCAGGCAATACCTACAACTCACTGAATGTGGAGAATTTGATCTAGTGCTTACCTAGAGCCTTCACATACTGAATAGTGGTTGTGATACTGGAAGGTACACTGCATGTTACCAAAGGAGGAAGGTAAACAACCCAGCTACAAACCCTTTGTTCTGCAATAATGACAGGACTACAAGATGCACTAGTGCAATACTGGTACAAGGTTGTGGAAGTAACCAACCCGTATCTGATATGAATTAAGGCCCACTCTCTGTGATAGAACCTATGTGCTACACAGCTCCAGGGGCCAAGAACCCGAGACTTGATAGTCCAGGGATAGGGGAAAAGGAAATCTAGCAATAAAATGACTCCTAACAATATTCTGCTATAATCATAGATCAGTATCTTGCTCAGCAAATATCAAAGAAGCTTCTTCCTACAACAGATGAGTATAAATATAGGGACACGTAACTGAACAATGTGCAGAGAGTGAAAGACCTTGGGACACTCAGTCCTAAATAAGATGTATCCATCTCATCTCTCCCATCAGGGCTCAGGGAAGCTCACAGATGAGAAGGTAAAAAGATGATAAGAGCCAGAGAAGATGGAAGACACCAAGGAAACAAGACCTGCTAAACCCAGGAGGACTGAAGACATATGAACTCACAAGAGACTGTGGCAGCATGAACAGGGCCTGCACAGGTCTGGGCCAGACAGGATCTTGACATTGAGACAGGAAGTGGACACATGGCCCCATCCTTAACCAGAAGCTGTCTCATATAACCACTTGCAAGAGAAAAATTAGTTTTCTCCAAAAAAGTCTCACTGTGTATACAAACCACACTTAAGAGAAGGCCCTGCGCCTAGCAGTGTACAGCCAACAGAAAGTGAACTCAATGGCATTTTTTGGAAGTTCTCTGTCTCAAAGTTTTGTCACAGCTTTGTTTGTTTGCTTGCTTATTTTAATTCTTACAGGTCCTTTTATGTATTGAGGATTGTTTCTGGTTTTGTGTTTTTATGAGATTTATATATGTATGAATACGTGTGTCTCTGCATCTATATATATTTCTTGTGCTTTTTCTTTAGCTCTTTTCATCTGATTGCTTTGTCCCGATCTGGTTTGTTTGTTTTTATTTTATCTTACTATTATTTTTTGGGAGACAGGCTGCTATTCATCCAGTAAATGGGTTAATATGGAAAAGTCATACCTATTTGTATTCTAATGCGAGAAAGAAGGGGGTGTGGATTGGGGTGGGTAAAGAAGTAGCAAGGATCCTGGAAGATCTGGGGGAGGAAAAAGCGTAACCAGAACATATTATATAAAGAAAACATATTTTGAGTAAAACAAAGATCACAGAAGAAAAACAAGACAAACAAACAAAGGGACAAGGTGAAGGGATCTTCTTGAGGGAACCCCTGAGCTCCTATGGGTTCTGCTGCATTAGAGAACACTGGAGTTAGCCATCAACAAACTCATAAGCTGTAAGATACATTTCAGAAACTGGAATCCCCACAAATATTTTGGAAGAAATGAGTAGCAGATTTTCAATGATGCTGTGTTGACTGCAGGTTCCAAACACTGATGGAGCCTTTCAATAATAAATCATCACTAGTACAGATGATTCATTGTGGA
>JAQQSO010003650.1:0-13394 GCA_028658305.1 Pachyuromys duprasi | reverse complement strand
CTTTACTATGTTTAGGTATGTGCCTTGTATCCCTAGTCTCTCCAGGACTTTAAACATGAATGGGTGTTGGATTTTGTCAAATGCTTTTTCAGCATCTAGGGAGATGATCATGTGGTTTTTCTCCTTCAGTTTGTTTATATGGTGGATCACATTGATGGATTTGTGTATATTGAACCACCCTTACATGCCTGGGATGAAGCCTACTTGGTCATGGTGGATGATATCTTTTATGTGCTCTTGGATTCGGTTTGCAAGTATTTTATTGAGTATTTTTGCATCAATGTTCATAAGAGAGATAGGTTTGAAGTTCTCTTTTCTTTGTTGATTCTTGGTGTGGTTTAGGTATCAAGGTGACTGTGGCTTCATAGAAAGAGTTCGGTAATTTTCCTTCTATTTCAATTTGTAGAACACTTTATAAAGAATTGGTGTTAGGGCTTCTTTGAAGGTATGGTAGAATTCTGCACTAGAACCATCTGGCCCAGGGCTTTTTTTCATAGGGAGGCTGTTGATGACTTCTTCTATTTCCTTGGGGGATATAGGTCTATTCAATCTTCCTATCTGATCTTGGCTTAATTTATGTAGGTGGAATTTCTCAAGAAAATTGTCCATTTCATTTAGATTTTCAAATTTTGTGGCATATAGGCTTTGGTAGTAAGACCTAATGATTGTTTGGATTTCCTCAGTGTCTCTAGGTATGTCCCCCTTTTCTTTTCTGATTTTGCTGATTTAGACCATTTCTCTCTGCCTTTTTGTTAGTTTGGCTAGGGGCTTGTCTATCTTATTGATTTTCTCAAAGAACCAGCTCTTTGTTTCATTGATTCTTTGAATAGTTTTATTCGTTTCTAATTAATTGATTTCAGCCTTGTGTTTGAATATTTCCAGCTGTCTGCTCCTCTTGGGTGTATCTGCTTCTTTTTTTTTCTAGAGCTTTCAGTTGGGCCGTTAAGTTGCTGGTATGAGATGTTTCAAATTTCTTCTTGAAGGCACTTAGTGCTATGAACTTTCCTCTTAGCACTGCCTTCATTGTGTCCCATAAGTTAGGGTATGTTGTGCTTTCATTTTCATTGAATTCTAGGAAGTCTTTAATTTCCCTCTTAATTTCTTCCCTAACCAAGCTGTCCTTGAGTAGAAGGTTGTTCAGTTTCCATGTATGTGCAGGCCTTTTGTTATTTCTGTTGTTGTTGAAGTCCAGCTTTAGACTGTGATGGTCAGAAAGGATACAAGGGATTATTTCAATCTTCTTATATCTGCTGAGTCTTGCGTTGTGACCAACTATATGGTCTATTTTGGAGAAGGTTCCATGAGGTGCTGAAAAGAAGGTATACTCTTTTGATCTAGGATGAAAGGTTCTGTAGACATCTATTAGGTCCATTTGATTTACGGTGTCTGTGAGTGCCCTTCTTTCTCTGTTTTGCTTCTGACCAGTTGATCTGTTCCTTGGTGAGAGTGGAGTGTTGAAGTCTCCCACTATTAGGGTTTTGGGATGAATGTGTTATTTCAGTTTTAATAATGTTTGATTTACATATGATGGTGGTCTTCTATTAGGGGCATAAATGTTCAAAACTGTGATGTCCTCTTGTTGGAATTTTCCTTTGATGAAAAGGAAGTGCCCCTCCTCATCTTTCTTGATTAACTTTGGTTGAAAGTCTATCTTATTAGATACTAAGATTGCTACCCCAGCTTGTTTTCTGGGTCCATTTGCTTGGAAAATGGTTTTCCAGCCCTTTACTCTGAGGTAGTGTTTATCTTTCTTGCATAGGTGTGTTTCTTGGTTGCAGCAGAATGTAGGATCCTGTTTCCGCAGCCATTCTGTTAGTCTGTGTCTTTTTATTGGAGAGTTCAGTCCATTGATGTTGATAGATATTAGTGACCAATGACTGTTATTTCCTTTTATTGTGGAGTTGGTGGTCTTACTGTGATTCATTGCTTTTTTGTTGTTATTGGCGTTGGGAAATTATCTGTATCCTATCGTTTCTTTGGTGTAGTTGTTTCCGTTGGACTGAAGTTTTCCTTCTAGTACCTTCTGTAGGGCTGGGTTGCTGTGTAGGCATTGCATGAATTTTGTTTTGTCATGGAAAATTTTGTTTTCTCCATCTATGTTGATTGAAAGCTTTGCTGGGTATAGTAGTCTTTGTTGGCATCTGTGTTCCCTTAAAGACTGCATGACTTCTGACCAGGCACTTCTGGCTTTCATAGTTTCTGATGAGAAGTCTGGTGTGAGTCTGATTGGTCTACCTTCATATGTTACTTGACCCTTTTCCCTTGCTGCCTTTAATATTTTTTCTTTGTTTTGTAGGTTTAGTGTTTTGACTATGATGTGATGAGAGGTATTTCTTTTCTGGTCTAGTCTATTTGGTGTTCTGTAGGATTCTTGTATGTTGATGGACATTTCTTTTTTTAAGTTGGGAAAATTTTCTTCTATGATTTTCTTAAAAATATTTTCCTGTTCTTTGAGCCTGGAGTCTTCTTTTTCTTCTATTCCAATTATTCTTAGGTTTTGTGTTTTGATGGCATCCTTAATTTATTGGATGTTTTGTGCTTGGGATTTTTCTGATTTTCTTTTTTCCTTGAGTGAGGAATCCATTTCAGCCAGCATATCCTCAGTTCCTGAGATTCTCTCTTCCATCTCTTGTGTTCTATTGTTGATACTTACCATTGTGATTCCTGATCTTTTCTCTAAGTTCTCCAGTTCCAGGTTCTTCTCCCTTTTTGTCTTCTTTATAGATTCTAATTCCGTTTTCATGCTTTGTACCATTTCCTTCAGCTGATTGGCTGTGTCTCCTATTTTGGTTGTTTCCTCTCTGTTTATCTTTGATTGTTCCTGTATGTGGGCAGTTAATTTCTTCTCCATTTCTTTGAGGGCCTTGTTCATTTCCTCTTTTTGTCTCTCTTTTTGTTCCTCCAATATCTGCATAATCATAACTTTAAATAATTTTCCTGTCTCCGCTGAATTAAAATCTCCACTGCTTTTGTTTTTTTCCCGTGGGGCCATGGTGTCCTGATTTTTGTTGGGTGAGTTCTTTAGCCGATTTCTGGGCATTCGTTTATATATAATCAAGGAGCTGTTTGTGCTTTAAGGCTGAACTTCAGACTGGAACTGTCAATCTCTTGTGTCAGGAGTATTCTTCAAAAGGATCAGGGAGTTCCAGTGGTTTGTTAGTGTGTGTTGTGTCTCAGTTGAACTCTGTTGTGGGCTCTGTGTGCCGAGCTTCGTGCTCTGTGCTAGAAGCTGTGAGCACTGCAGGCTAGTCACCCTTCTGGTCTGGAGCCTTTGCTCCTCACTCTGTGCTAGAGGCTGAGTGTCCCGGTTTGAGATGTCAGCTGGGGTCTCTGTGCTCTGCCCTGGGCTTGCTGCTAAGGGCTCACAGCTGGACTGGAGGATTGAAGCCCACTTCTGGGCCAGGGGCTGTGCACCAAGGTCTGAGATGATATTTGGGGCACACACAGTGGGTCTGGATTGGTTGCAGGCGTAGCTGAGCAGTGTGCATCTGCTGTATGCAGGCCTGTCTGAAATGGTGCCCAAGGCCTTCTCAGTCTGGCCCGTGGACACACACAGACTGAGGTGGTCACTGGCAGACCCAAGCAGTGTGCGCCCACAGTGCACAGGCGGGACAACACTATCTCCTAGGCCCTCTCAGTCTGAGGTGGTTCCAGCAGAGGCGATCAGTGTGTGCCTGCCGTATGCATGCTGGTTGAAGCAGAACCGGGGTCCTTCCCAGACTGGCCCATGAACACACACACACACACACACACATACACACACACGGACTGAGGTGGTTTCTGTCAGGGGCAATCGGTGTGCTCCTGCCTTATGCCTACTGGTTGAAACAGAACCCGGGTTCTTCTCACACTGTCCCGTGGACTCCCACAGTGACTGAAGTGGTTACTGGCAGACCCGAGCAGTGTGTGCCCGCCATGTGCAGATCTGTCAAAATGGTACCCGAGTCCTCCTCTGTCTGGTCCAGAGGCTGTGAGACCCAGTCTGGTATGGCGGCTAAGGGCACCCAGTGCAGGCTGCTCATTCAGATCAGAACTGTGCGCCGCTGGTCACCCAGAGATTTTTCCGGGGAATAACTGGGTGTCCCTAGGATTTTCCCACTTGATTTCCTCACTGCAGGAGTTCCACTCACCTTGCAATCACAAATGCTGGTGTTTTAGGTCCCAGAGTTCAGTCTCCTGGTCGCTGCGATGTTTCTGCTGTCCTACTCCTCAGACAGGGTGTCCTCTCCTGGCAGCCATCTTGGATCCCCCCACCAGGTGTTCTGTTTAGGAAGTTGTTTCCTGTGCCAACGAGTTCAAGGTCCTTCTCTATACTTTTTCTTCTAACACATTTAGTGTTTCTGTTTTTATATTGAGTTATTTGATGCACTTGGATTTTAGTTTTGTACAAGGTGATAAATGTGGATCTATTTGCATTTTTCTACATGTAGACATCCAGTTAGACCAGCACCATTTGTTGAAGATGCTATCTTTTTTTTCCATTGTATGATTTTGGTATCTTTGTCAAAAATCAGGTGTTCATAAGTGTGTGGGTTTATTTCTGGGTCTTTTATTCAATTCCATTGATCCACCATTCTTTTTCTATGCCAGTCCATGCAGTTTTTATTACTGTTGTTCTATAGTACAGCTTGAGAAGCCACAGTCCCCTTGCTACCTAAACCTCACAAAGACCCAACAAAGAAAGAAAATTCCAGGTCAATCTCTCTTATGAACATTGGTGCAAAAATACTCAATAAAATAGTCTCAAACCAAATCCAAGAACATATCAAAGGCATCATCCATTACGACCAAGTAGGCTTTATCCCAGGTATGCAGTGGTGGTTCAATATGTGGAAATTCATCAATGTAATACACCATATAAACAAGCTGAAAGAAAAAGACCACATGATAATCTCATTAGATGCTGAAAAAGCATTTGATAAAATCCAGTATTCATTTATGTTTAGTGTCCTGAAGAAATCAGGGATACAAGCACTTACCTAAACATAGGAAAGGTAATATTTAGCAAGCCTATAGCCAACATGAAACTAAATGGAGAGAAACTTAAATCAATCCCACTGAAATCAGAGACAAGGGAAGGCTACCCACTCTCTCCATATCTCTTCAACATAGTTCTTGAAGTCCTTGCTAGAACAATACGACAATTAAAGGAGATCAAGGGGATACAAATTTGAAAGGAAGAAGTCAAAGTATCACTATTTGCAGATGATATGGTAGCATACCTGAGTGATCCCAAAAATTCTACCAGGGAACTCCTACAGGTGATAAACACCTTCAGCAAAGTGGTTGAATACAAAATCAAGTCAAAAAAAAAAAAATCAGTAGCCCTACTGAATACAAAAGACAAAACGGCTGAGAAAGAAATTAGGGAAACAACACCCTTCACAATAGCCACAGAAGACATAAAGACATTAATGTAACTGTAACCAAGTAAGTGAAAGACTTGTATGAAAAAAAAAATTCAGTCTCTGAAGAAAAAAATAGAAGATATCAGAAGATGAAAAGATCTCCCATGCTTATGGCTTGACAGGATTTATATAGTAAAAATGGCCATCTTACCAAAAGCTGTCGACAGATCAATGCAATTCCCACCAAATTACCAACTCAATTCTTTACAGATCTTGAAAGAAAAATTCTCAACTTCATATGGAAAAACAAGAAACCCAGAATCTCTAAAACAATCCTCTATGTTAGCTCTTGACACCCGAAAGCTGACTTAACTTTGGTCCCACAAAGACTGACTACATACAACCTGTATTTTATTTGTATTATTCCATATTAGGAAACTTTTTATGTATTTGGTAAAATCTGTATGTGCAACTTGGAAAATACAAGCAAAAACAAACAAACATAAATGAAACAAACAAAAAGCCTAGTTTTTGGATAGTCTTTTTCGTCTTTAATAAACTTGATCAGAGTCCTATTCTCTAAATTTGGGATCCTGTCTATCTTTTCCTGTTGCTGCCTTTTACCATTTTTTTGGTAATTCAGTGTTAACATTATAATATGATACTTGTTTTAATGTACTGACAATGAATTAGCATGAAAATTAGATATGATAAAATAATTTCAGACTGAAAATATCCTAAAGTATAGGTTATTATATTCAGAGAAATATCACCTTTTAGAGTGAAAGTTTCAACAGAACTGGACATGATAAAATAATCATGTGTCTCTCCTAGTCCCTGAGCTTCAGGTGACCCTGATGAAGGAGAAGCAGTAAACTTGTCTTCATAGGACTGGACTGTGACACTAGTCACAAAGCCCCCAACCTTCATCTGTCATCACTGCTGTTGATTTTTAAGTGTCGCTTGATAATTCTGAATCTGTCACTCACCAGCAGTCACCTTGGACACTGAGTATCACCATTCTCAGACTTTCTTACTCATCTAGAATGGGAATGATAAAACTTGTCACTTGCAAGTGATGTGAGGATTCTATTAGGTAAATCCAAGAAATAGTACAGTGTGAGTCATGTGTGATAGTCAATAAATATTATGCAAGCAGGCTGAAACAGTACCCCAGCTACTAAGTGTATGTAGTATATTGTATGTAACTGAAGTCCATTTTGACAAATCTTCCTATCTCAACTAAACAAATGAAGGTCAGAATAGCAAGATGTACAAACTAGTTAGCTCTTGGCTTTCTGACTGTAGAACCTGAGAGCTAAGCTTCTGATACTCATTTCGCTACACAGGGCCACTGTTCCTCCTTAGCTCAAAGTCTGCAGGGTACAAGATGAGCTATTGTGCCTTGAAATTAAAGCCCCTCTGACCACTCTTATGTGCAGGCACTGGTGATCATGGGACATGTTAATTGAAACTAATGTGATGAGGAAACATATATTTATGTTACATGTCCCCAGACACCATGCTCCCATTATTTATATAAATGTGTGCTTGGCCCAAAGCAGCTCTTAGACCATGCTAGAGGTAATATATCTGCATGGGTTCTCTCACTAGCTGGCCCCATTCTGCTTTGCATGCTACTGTTAGAATGAATGCTTATTTTCATAGTAATACAGTATGCTGCTTTCTCCTGTGGATGGAAAAAAAAAAACACATGATTTCAATTGTTGGCTTTGTAAGCTATAATCATGTAATTGGAAACAGCTGTGCACACAAGAAATCTAAATCCAATGTAGTTTAATTAAAACATATCTTCATTGACATAAACCATTCAAAATGCTAATACTAGCATGTGCTTCTAAAATCAAAAAGGGATGTGTGAGCTCTAACCATTTTAAGATCCTATTACTTTCTTAAAGAAACCTGAAAGAGAAATGTTGACCTCTTCCGATTATCCAAACTCTTTGCAATTAATTTATGCTGCAATTGTCTTCCTTCTGAAGAGATGCAGATCAATAAAATTATCAAATTATACCCCCAGGTTTTACCATGAATATGACTAAATGCACATCCATCCTCTATTCAAACTTTAGGCACTCACCCTTACAGTTCCTAGTGTCCTGAGAAAGGTTGCAGTAAACTGAAGAGAACCACGGTAAGGTTTGTGTACCTCCTGGTAGGCAGTTCCTGTCTAAAGAATGATCATAAGTAGGATCCAGGAGGATAGAATGACTTTCCCTGGCTTAATGGGGGCCAAACTGGAAGCCCTCTGACATTTTTAAGAATGGCCTTGTGTCTCTTTCTCTCTCTCTTTCCACCTCTTTCCTAGATAAATTTTCCTTTTCCAAGTCCAACTTCTTTCATCCTTTCTTGGATAATGAATTCAAAAGACATTGCCTAAACTTCAAGCCAACATTTGTTTTTCTAAGAAGTCACTCAAAATAAGGGTTTAGATAAATTTTATTTTGTATGATTACCCTTTTTTCATAATTTAAGCTGCTTTCCTCTTCTTGGAACTCTGATCTTAACCCATTTTTTTTATACTGCACATTGCATGGCTCTACTACATTATTATAAATTCTTATTCTTTTGAATTATGTTTTTATTTAAAGTAAAAGCCTCATACCAAACCCAACCTATTGTTTTGTGTTAAATATGAAATTTGTAGTGGTTCAATTATCTTTACATTTTCAATTAAAACACAGACACATATGCATCCACAGGAACGCAGAGTGTACACACACACACACAGACACACACACACAAAGGAGAGAGTACTGTATAATGTAGAAGAATGTTTAAATCTAAATAAAAGTAACTCTTACCAGGCAGTTAGGACAGGTTATCATTTTGTTAAGCACATACTGAATTCTATGATCTACGATAGTTTCTTCATATGGACATACCTTGTCTATCAGGTCTATCATGTGTTATTATTTTCTCTGTTTTTCTTTAAAAAATATTAAGAAGAGCTATCCAGGATATATAATTTATAAAAATATGAGATAATTTTAGACATGGCAGAAACAATTCTTTTGTGAGATGTTTATTTCAATATGTTGTTGAAATATTTTGAATTCTATAAAGAAGCACAATTAGCACTCACTTTTTGCAAAAAGTTCACAGCATTGAAAGCACACTTCAGAGTGAATTTGTCAAGTCAGCTTTCATATGTTTGATCTTTCACAATTCAAATATTCTAATGATCACATATATATTATGATACATATATCATATATATACCATAATTTTGTCAGTCACTGATACAAAAGCTCACTTTTAATTGTGCCTTCCAATCAAGAATCTTTGCTTAAAATGTTGATTAAAAACTGGAATAAAAACTGATCTGCAATGCTGAAAACTCTTGTTCTTCACAGTAATAACCTCAAAATAGAAAGTTTAAGTTTATATGAAAGATATGATATATATTTTATGGTTTTTTGCTTTTCTTGTGTGAGTGTGTTATAGTAACCTACACACTCTTGAGTCTAATTAAATGAAATAAAGAGATTTACTTATGTTGAATTTGTGAAAAAAATTGAGAAAATATAGTAAAAGAAATTTACCATTAATTAAGGTTAGGGAAAAGATACATCAAATTGTATACCAATCAGACTTCCCCTTGTCAACTGGTATTCTAAACATACCAGCTTTCTCAGTTCAAAAAATTCTCAGAGGGTGAGGTTATATTCAATACTGCTTTGAGCACTTCTGATTGGAGTATAATGATTGACATTACCTCTCATCATTGAAAAGACTGTTAGAAAGTCACATCTTCAGTGTCTCTGGTGATGACAAAATTAGCTTTTGTACTCTGCTTAGTATTGTATTCTGTTATACTCCATGTTCTAATTGTCTCTAATGCAAACATAGTATAGGGGCAAAGTGGGCACATACTGTAGACTATTAGACATTGTTCTGATTTGACATAGGCTATCCTTTTATCTACCATTTGGGAGATTGCTTGTTTTGCTCTTTCACTCAGTCCTCTCCAGCAGTCAACACTTTTTAACACTTAACCTAAATCAGAAATCAGAAATTTAAAAAAAAAATAAGAAAATGAAATGGCTTCTTTTAAGAAAATAAGGATAAAAAAACTGAGAAAATTCCATAAGAATACAGTCTTTTACTTGTATTATTACTCTAGCTAGGACTTTAAGTACTATGTTGAAGAGATATGGAGAGTGGGCAGTCTTGCCTTGTCCATGATTTCAGTGGGATTGATTTAAATTTTCTCCATGGACTTTGATGTTGGCTATGTATTGCCTTTACTATGTTTAGGTATCTGCCTTGTATCCCTGGTCTCTCCAAGACTTTAAACATGAGCGGCGTTGGATTTTGTCAAATGTTTTTTTTTCAGAATCTAAGGAAATGATCATGTGTTTTTTCTCTTTCAGTTTGTTTATATGGTGGATCACATTGATGGATTTTTATATATTGAACCACCCTTACAGGCCTGAGATGAAGCCTACTTGGTCATGGTGGCTATGTTTTATGTGTTCTTGTATTCAGTTTGCAAGTTTTTTCTTTTTTATTGTATATTCATTTTTAACATTTTATTTTATGTTAATCACAGGTTATGTACTTTGTATCCCAGCCATATCGCAGCCCCCTCCCTCATTCCTTCCGTATCCCCCCATCCCTCCCTCATATCCTCCCTGCCTCTTTCCAAGTCTACTGATAGGGGAGGACCTCCTCCCCTTCCATAGTTTGCAAGTATTTTATTGAATATTTTTGTGTCAATGTTCATAAGAGTGATAGGTCTGAAGTTCTCTTTTTTAGTTGGGTCTTTGTGTGGTTTATGTATCAATTTGACTGTGGCTTCATAGAATGAGTTTGGTAATGATCTTTCTGTTTCTATTTTGTGGAATAGTTTGAAGAGAATTGGAGTTAGCACTTCCTTGAAGGTCTGGTAGAATTCTGCACTGAAACCATCTGGCCCAGGGCTTTTTTGGAAGGGAGACTGTTGATGACTGGTTCAATTTCCTTGGGGGATAATGGACTATTTAATCTTTCTACCTGATCAGGAGCTAAACAGAGAGTTCTCATTAGAGGAATACAGAATGGCAGAGAAACACTTACAGAGATGCTCAATGTCCTTAGCCATTAGAGAGATGCAAATCAAAACAACACTGAGATTTTACCTTACACCCATAAGAATGGCTTAGATCAGAAACTCAAGTAACAACACATGCTGGAGAGGTTGTGGAGAAAGGGGAACCCTCCCCCATTGCTGGTGGGAACGTAAACTTGTACAACTACTTTGGAAATCAATCTAGCACTTTCTCAGAAAATTAAGAACAGTGATTCCTCAAGATTCAGCTATACCACTCCTAGGCATATATCCAAAGCATGCTCAAGTACACAACAAGGACGTTTGCTCAACTATGTTTGTAACAGCTTTATTTGTGTTCACCAGAATCTGGAAACAACCCAGAGGTCCATCAACAGAGGATTGGATACAGAAATTGTGGTACTTTTGCACAATGGAATACTACTCAGCAATTAAAAACAGGGAAATCATGAAATTTGAAGGCCAATGTTGGGATCTAGAAAAGGCCATCCTTAGTGAGGTATCCCAGGAGCAGAAAGATACACATGGTATATTCTCACTTAAAAGTGGGTACTAGACCTATAAGATAGGATAAACATACTAAAATCTGTACACCTAAAGAACATAAACAAGAAAGAGGACCCAGAGTAATATGATTAATCCTCACTTAGAACGATAAATGGGTCATTGGAAGTAGGAGAAAACAAGTAACAGGACAGGAGCTTACTGCAGAGGGTCTCTGAAAGACTAACTAGCAGTGTATCAAAGTAGATGCTGAGACTTATGACCAAACCTTCTGCAGAGTGCAGGGAATCATATGAAAGAAGGGGAAGTTAGTATTACTTGGAAAAGACAGAAGCTACAGAAGGAGCAAATACATCAGAGAACAGGGGTCTTTTAAGAGACTGATTCTCCAACCAAGGACCATGTATGGATATAACCTAGAACTCCTGCTCAGATGTAGCCCATGGCAGATCAGTATTCAAGTGGATCCCCTAGTAAGAGCAACAGGGACTATCTCTAACATGAACTCAATGGCTGGCTATTTGACCTCCCTCCCCTGCCCGAGGTAGGAGCAGCCTTGCTAGGCCACAGAGGAGGACATTGCAGCTAGTCCTGAAAATACTTAATAAGCTAGGGTCAGATGGAAAGAGGAAGACCTCCCCTATCAGTGGACTTGGAAAGGGGCAGGAAGAGATGAGGGAGGAAGGGTGGGATTAGGAGGTAATGAGGGAGTGGGCTATGGCTGGGATGGGACACAAAGTAAATAACCTGTGGTTAATATAAAAATATAAAAATAAATAGAAATTATTTTATAAAGAATACAGTCTCAATGCCTATACTATGCAACACTTGCAGAAAATCATGCCCAAGTCCATGTGACATCATTATAAGTATAGACTTATTTAAAGGCTAAAGGCACACTATTTTATATAACTCAGATAGTATTTGAATGTGCTGCTCCAAAATTAAATGCACTGAATGCTTTATTTCCAAGTGTGGGGACTGGGCAGTTAAAGGTATTTTAAGAGGAAGTGTAGAGTTGGGAAGATGGTTCAGTAGGTAAGGGCATTCACATCCATATGGTCACGTGCTCATGCATGTGCATGCAAACACTCACACATGAGAAGTGATAAAGATAAGAACTAGAATATATATGTGTCTCAGGAAGGTGTTTTGTTGTTGTTGTTGTTTGTTTTTGTTTCTTTGGTTTTTTGTTTTGTTTGTTTGTTTGTTTGTTTGTTGTTTTTGTTTTTGCTTTCTTGCCATGCTAGCCCCTGCTTTTTTGTATCTCTCTTCAGGTGGCACATTGAAGATGACTCTTACTAGAGCTGAGCTGATATAGCTTCCATCCTTGGTCTATGCTCTGCACAAACCTCTGCTCATTAGAAAACAAGCAACCTTGAGTATTATGGTACAAAATGAGCTACCACACTGTGATTTCAAAGCTGTATGCACAGATCATTACACAGCCAGACTTCTACAAACGCGA
This sequence comes from Pachyuromys duprasi, assembly GCA_028658305.1. Lineage (NCBI taxonomy): Eukaryota > Metazoa > Chordata > Mammalia > Rodentia > Muridae > Pachyuromys > Pachyuromys duprasi. The sequence continues at coordinate 1,000 of JAQQSO010003650.1, read as the reverse complement.
CCTGGTTGACTGCCATATAAGAACTTTTAATGTAATGTGAGGTTGCATTTCTCAGTTGTTAGCAATATACATGGGGGATAAGGAAACACTGAAAGAAAGTAACATGAGCTCTCACCCCTAACCAAGAAGTTGTCTTCAACTGAGAACTGTTAGCAATGACAATTAACCACATTCCTAGTAATTGACCAATCTCAGTAGTAAAGGACCAACAGAGAAAGAACTCAGTATTTGGTAGATATTTTTGTCTCTTTTTGGTCTTTTTTTTTTTTTTGCTCGTCTTTTGTTTGTATGTATTATACTTTCTGATATTGTTTCTTCATGTGTTTTATTTTGTTTCTATGCATTTACTCGTGTGTGTGTGTATTTGTGTTTTGTTCTTTTTTTTTTCTTTTTTTAATTTATTTATTTTTATATCAATCACAGGTTAGGTACTTTGCATCCCAGGCTTAGCCTCCTCCCTCATTCCCTCCCACCCTCCCACTCCCTCCCTCATCTCCCTCCTCCCCGCCCCCTCCAAGTCCACCAACAGGGGAGGACCTCCTCCCCTTCCATCCAAACCCAGCTCATCCTGTCTCCTCAGGGCTGGCTGGAATGCCCTCCCCTGGGATCCAGTCCATCTGTCACTTCCCGGCTTGTATGGGGGAGGGTCAAAGAGTCAGCCATCAAGATCATGACTGAAACATTCCCTGTTTCCCTCACTAGGATCTTCAGTCCTATACCAAGTTATCATGGGCCCCATCTGTGCGGGGGTTCCAGGCCACATCCACACATGGTCCTTGATTGTAGAAACCGTCTCATACAAGAACCCGATGCCCTGCTCAGTTTGGTCCTTGTGGAGCTCTTGTTCTCCCCAAGTCTCACCAACCTCCCCCAGATCTATCATTACTTTTCACCCTCTGGCAAAGTCTTTTTTTTTTAATTTATTTATTTATTTTTATCTCAATCACAGGTTAGGTACTTTGAATCCCAGGCTTAGCCCCCTCCCTCAGTCCCTCCTCCC
>JAQQSO010003649.1:0-13394 GCA_028658305.1 Pachyuromys duprasi | reverse complement strand
CCAGAATGGCTAAGATCAAAAACTCTAGTGACAACGCATGCTTGAGAGGTTGTGGAGAATGAGGAACCCTCCTCCATTGCTGGTGGGAATGCAAATTTGTACAACCACTCTGGAAATCAATTTGGTGCTTTCTTAGACAATTAGGAATAGTGATTCCTCAAGACCCAGCTGTACTACTCTTAAGCATATATCCAAAAGATGCTCAAGTACACAACAAGGACATTTGCTCAACTATGTTCGTAGCTGCTTTATTTGTAATAGCCAGAACCTGGAAACAACCCAGATGTCCCTCAGTTGAGGAATGGATACAGAAATTGTGGTACTTTTACACAATGGAATATTACTCAGCAATTAAACAGGAGGAAATCATGAAATTTGCAGGCAAATTGTGGGACCTGGAAACGATCATCCTAAGTGAGGTATCCCAAAAGCAGAAAGAAACATATGGTATATACTCACTTATATAGACCTATAGGATAGGAAAGACATGCTGAAATTTACACACCTAGCGAAGATATACAAGAAGGAGGATCAAGGTTGGTATGATCAATGCTCCTTTAGATGAACAAATGGGATGGACATTGAAAAGAGGAGAAAACAAGCAACAGGACAGTAGCATACCAAAGAGGACCTATGAAAGAATCAGTATAGCAATGTATCAAAGCAGATATTAAGACTCTCAATCAAGCCTTTGTCAGAGGGGGGGAAATAATAATAAAAATAGGGGAAGTTAGTAAGACTTGGGGAGAACAAGTGCTCCACAAAGACCAAACTGAGCAGGACACAGGGATCTTATACGAGACAGTTTCTCGAACCAAGGACCATATATGGATATGGCCTAAAACTCCTGCTCAGATGTGGCCCATGATAGCTCAGTGTCGAACTGAAGACCCTAGTAAGGGAAACAGGGACTGTTTCAGTCATGAACTTGATGACTGACTCTTTGACCTTTCCCCATACATGCCAAGGAGTAACAGCCTGGCTAGATCCCAGGGGAGGACATTGCAGCCAGTCCTGAGGAGACAATATGAGCTGGGGTTGTATGGAAGGGGAGGAGGTCCTCCCCGTTGGTGGACTTGGAGGGGGCGGGGAGGAAATGAGGGAGAGATGGGGAGGGTGGGAGGGAATGAGGGAGGGGGCTACACCTGGGATGCAAAGTTCCTATCCTGTGATTGATATAAAAATAAATAAATGAAAAAATAATAAATTACAAAAAAAGAAGCTTGAAAATAATATAGTCAAACTTATTAATTTTAATTTTCAAATGAAAACCAACAACTTCAAAAAGAGATTTTGCTCTTATACCAACATCTTCAAGTATCAGGCAATACTGTGGATAGAAGAGTTCAAAAATTATAAGAAAGATAGAAAAGCTAAAAAAAAATCAATATTCTGCATGTGACACAGCTATCACACTCATGATCTCACAGCAGTGAAAGTGAGAGTCAGTGCAAAATGGGAGCTGTCACCACTCAAACATGGATCAAAGAAAGACTCATGGGAACATATACCACCTTGCAGAAGTATTGGATGTTCGTAGACTCTGTGGAAAAGACTGTCATTATCTTAGCTTGTTTACCAACAGGTTAATCTACCAAGCTTTAGTGAGTGGTCTAAACCCATGGTTACATAGTAAGCAGTGGTTGAACTCAGTGAGTCACAAGAAAAAAAATCTAAAGACATGATTAAGAGAAGTGGAATTATAAAGAGAAGAGGGTTAACAGGGGTGTGTGTTGGCAGGGAGAGCAGGTGGCAGGGATGAGAGTTAATGGAATATATACATGAAATTCTCAAAAAGATCATTAATAAATGTTATATAAAACATGTAAGAATTGCTGTGTTAATTAGTGTGGTCATAGCAATGTCTTCATAAGTACTTAAGGTTGGGACAACATCTAGTCATACATTGTAAATATTCAGAAGGTTTTGTCAATTACACCTTAATATACCTCAAAAAATATATGTCCAGCACAAAACTCATAAAGCCATATTATACATTAATAAGCACTTTCATTGTGTAAACACTTTCACTTCTGAAAATTCTATATTCACAAGTATTTACTAAGAGTAATACCTGAAAATATACAGCTTATAAAATCTGAAAAATCTGAATAAGGTAAACGATAGTCTACTATTTCTAGCACATATTTCTAAGACAGTTAATAAGTATTTATGGGATATGAAAATTCAATAACAGCACCAATATTTCAATATTGCCTACACAGGAATGTGCTGATGCATGCCAATGCATTGCCCACATAGACACATGGATATCTGAAGTCTATCTAAACAACTATTCTTTGCAAGATCTTTTTAGTTTATGTTATTTCAGCAAAATGCTATAAGGAGCTAAAATATCTTCTTGTATTCATGCAATCATGTACTCCTAAAATCTGTGCTATGAGAACCTAAAATGCCTCAAGCTTTCATATGTAATATGTAAATAGCATCTCCATCATCTTTATACCTTCAGTTCTTATTCCACATGGAATATGGTCCATGTGGAAAATATGAATACCTGAAATGACAGGTGATACCAAACTTCATTTCTACATTTTTATTTTCGTGTTTATGCATGCCCATGATTATTTTCGATTGAAAAATAAGCATAGTAAGAGTTTTTTAGTGATGATTATTAACAAAATAAGGCATTTACATAAATATACTATAATAATGCTATTAAAAAGTTATAAATTATATATATATTTCTAGATATTTCTATCATTGTGTGTATATATGTGTGGTGTGTGTCTGCATGTGGTGTGTTCACATTTGTGTGAATGAGTGCAGGTTCATCCAAGGGGGCCACACACTTGTAGAGAATCTCAGTTGTTGATCCTCACCTTTACCTTGTTTGAAACAGCATGTCATTGTTAACCACTGTCTACAGAGTGATAGTCAGCTCTAGGCTTCTAGGCATACTCTTGTCCCCATCTCTCATTTTACAGTAGGAACTCTGGCCTTAGAGAACTGGCCTAACACTTTTGGATTTTAACTTGAAATATAATATCCAAACTCAAATCCTCACATTTGCTCAGCAAGGACTTTACCAACTGAGCCATCTCCCTAGATCTAAGTTACTTTTTAATTTTAATATTTTTGGACCATGATTGACAGTAGGAAACTGAAATCTTAGACAGTGAACTTTTATTTTGTGGATTCTTTCAGGTTTCAGAAGATCAGTAATGCCCTGTACCTATATTGTAAAACAGCATTTTAAAAGTACTTCTGCATGAATTCTCTCAGAATTTTCAAACCAGTCTGAGGTAGAAGTACTGTTATACAACATTCACAACTAGAGACAAAAATGTGCTTAGTGAAATGCATTGCTCATCTAAAGGCACAAGAGGAAAACACACAAAAAGCCAAAAACAACTAAGGCTTGGAAAATATGTGGTTTGGTTTAAGGATGACAAACTTCCATAGTTTGTCATCCTTGTCAAAATTTTGTGCACCTGAAACCTCTATAAAAATGATACCATGACATGAAAAAGAGAAAAGAAGAGCATAACAACATAGTAACATCACTACCCGAAAACCAAAGAGAGAATTGACTTTTCTCTCCCACTGTTGTACGGGAAAGAACAGAGGCCTGAATTGCGGCAACATCATGAGTGACATTGCAGAACTTAAGAATCAGAGTCAAATAACAGAATATATATTAACACAGGATATGAAAGATATAGGAAATAAAGTTTGTTTAATTATCCACACATATTTAAGTAGCTTATACAATAGCTTTGGGACAAGATATGAAGCTCAGTGCTAGAGTACTTGACTGGTATGTACAAAGTCCTCAATTTGATCTTAGCACCATTAAAATAAGCAGAAAAATGACTTTTGAATTAGAAACAAATATTTTATCTTATTTTAATCTGTTTCATGTTTTTATATGAGCTCCAGAGATTAATAAATGCAATAGGAAGTTGTAGTCTGTAAGTGTTGGGGTGCAGCAAAGCTTTCAATCAACATAGATGAAGAAAACAAAATATTCTATGACAAATCTAAACTTAAACAATATCTACATAGCAACTCACCCCTACAGAAGATACTAGAAGGATAACTCCAATACAATAAAAACAACTACACCCAAGAAAACACAGGATAGGGTCGCAAGAATTAAAAGAAACAAGCATAGAAACACAATAACTTCAGCAATTCTAAATTTAAAGGAGATAACATCAGTCAACATAAGTAGCCTCAACTCTCCAATGAAAAGACACAGAATAACAGAATGGTTGCATAAAAAGTATCCAACATTCTGCTGCATCCAAGAAACACACCTATGCAACAAAGATAAACACTACCTCAGAATAAAGGGCTGGAAAAAGGTTTTTCAAGTAAATGGACCCAGAAAACAACCTGGAGTAGCTATCCTAATATCTACTAAAATACTTTCAACCAAAATTAATCAAAAAAGATGAGGAGGGGCTCTTCATTCTCATCAAAGGTAAAGTACACCAGGGGGACATCACAATCCTGAATATCCATGCCCCAAATACAAGAGCACCTACATCTGTAAATGAAATATTGTGTGAGCTTAAATCACACATCGATCCCAATGCCTTAATAGTGGGAGACTTCAACATTCCACTCTCACCAAGGGATAGATCATTTACATAGAAGATAAAACAGGGAAATAATGTGCTTTCAGAGGACCTAAATCAAATGGACCAAATAAAAGTCTTCAGAACTTTTCACCCAAACTCAAATGAGTATTACCTTCTTTTCAGCATCTCATGGAACCTTCTCAAAAATTGACCAAATATTTGTGCACAAAGCAAGGCTTAACAGATACAAGAAGATGGGAATAATCCCCTGTATACTGTTAGAGCACCATGGTCTAAAGCTGGACCTCAACAACAACATAAATAACAAAAACCTACATATACATGGAAACTAAACAATTCTCTATTCGATGACAGCTTGGACAGGGAAGAAATGAAACAAGAATTAAAAATTTCCTAAAATTCAATGAAAATGAAGGCACAATTTACCCAAACTTAGGGATCACAATGAAAGCAGTGCTAAGAGCAGTGCTAAGAGTTCATAGCAATAAGTGCCTCTTGAAAGTAGTTGGAGACATCTCATAAAATGAACTGAAGGCACACATAAAAGCCCTAGGGGAAAAAAAGCAGATACACCGAAGAGGAGTTAGACATTTGGAAATAATCAATCTCAGAGCTGAAACCAATGAATTAGAAACACAGAAAACAATTCAAAGAATCAAAGAAACCAAGAGATGGTACTTTGAGAAAATCAACACGATAGACAAACCCTTAGCCAAACTAACTAAAAGGCAGAGAGAAACTGTCCAAATAAGCAAAATCAGAAATGAAAAAAAAAAAAAAACCAGACATAACAGCAGACATTGATGAAATTCAAACAGTCATTAGGTCTTCCTACCAAAGCCAGAAAAATTGAAAATCTAAATGAAAAGGACAATTTTCCTGATATATTCCATTCACAAAAATTAAATCAAGATCATGCAAATAGATAGAATAGTGCCATATCCACGAAAGAAAGAGAAACAGTTACCAAAAGTCTCCCTTCCAAAAAAACAAACAAACAAACAAACAAAAAAAACCCAAAACAAAACAAAAAAAACAGGGCAAGGTGGTTTCAGTGCAGATTTCTACCAGATTTTCAAATAGCTAACTCCAATTGTCTTAAAATTATTCCACAAAACAGAAACAGAAGGAACATTATCAAACTCATTCTATAAAGCCACAGTCACCTTGAAACCTAAACCACACAAAGACCTAATAAAAAACAAAAGAAATTCAGACTTATCTCTGTTATGGACATTGATGCAAAAATACTCACCAAAATACTTGCAAACTGAATCCAAGAACACATAAAAGATATCATCTACCATGACCATGTTGGCTTCATCCCAGGCATGCAGAAGTAGTTCAATATATGGAAATTCATCAATATAATCTACCATATAAACAAACCGAAGGAGAAGAACCACATGATCATCTCCTTAGATGCCAAAAAAATTTTTGACAAAATCCAACACCTAATTTTGTTTAAAGTCTTTGAGAGATCTGGGATACAAGGCACATACTTAAATATAGTAAAGACAATATATAGCAAGCCTATAGCCAAAATCAAATTCAATAGAGAGAAACTTAAATCAATCCCACTGAAATCAGGGACAAGGCAAGGCTGCTCAACATATCTCTTCAACATAGTACTTGAAGTCCTAGCTAGAGCAGTAAGACAATTAAGGAAATCAAGGGGATTCGGATCAGAAAGGGAGAAGTCAAAAGTATCACTATTTGCAGATGATATGATAGTTTACATGAGTGACCCCAAAAATTCAACTAGAGAACTCCCTCAGCTGATAAACACCTTCAGCAAAGTGGCTAGACACAAAATTAACTCAAAAAAATCAGTAGCCTTCATATATTTGAAACACAAAAGGGCTGAGAAAGAAAGTAGGGAAACTACCCCCATCACTATAGCCAAAAAGATATAAAGTACCTTGGTGTGACCCTAGCCAAGCAAGTGAGAGACATATTTGGAAAACAAACAAACAAAAATAGAAACAAAAAACCCAAAAACCAAAACAAACAAACAAACAAACAGAAAAAAACCTTCAACTCCCTGAAGAAAGAAATTGAAGAAGAAATCGGAACTTGGGAAGATTTCCCATGCTCATGGATTGCTAGGATTAACATAGTGAAAATGGCTATCCTGCCAAATTTAATCTACAGATTCAATGAAAGTCTCATCAAAATACCAGCACAATTCTTACAGACCTTGAAAGAACAATTTTCAACTTCATATGGAAAACCACAACAAAACAAAAAACAGAATTGAGAAAACGATTCTGTACAACAACAGTTCATCTGGAGGTATCTCCATCCCTAATCTCAAGCTGTCTACACAGCAATAGTAATAAAAACTGCATGGTACTGGCATAGAAACATAATGGTGGATGAAAGAAATTGAATGGAAGACCCAAAAATAAACCCACACACTTATGGACACATCATCTTTGACAAAGAAGCCAAAACCATACAATGGAAAAATGACAGCATCTTCAAAAATGGTGCTGGTCCAACTTGATCTCTACATGGAGAAAAACTACAAATAGATCCATATTTATCACCCTGCAGAAAACTAAAGTCTCTGTGGATCAAAGACATAAAGACATAAAGCTAGACACACTAGATCTGTTAGACGAAAAAAGTGGGGAATTGCCTAGAACTCATTGGTACAGGAGACAGTTTCCTGAACAGTACCCTAACAGCACAGGCTCTCAGATCAACAATCAATAAATGGGACCTCATGAAACTTAACAGCTTCTGTAAATCAAAGTACACTGTGGTCAGAACAAAACGACAGCCTACAGACTGTATATCTGAGAGAAGAATAATATCCAGTATATATAATGAACTTGAGAAGTTAAAAAGCAATGAAAGAATTACATTTTTTAATTTAAATTTATTTTTTAATCCAATTAAAATATGGGGTACAGCACTAAACAGAGAATTCTCTGTAGAGAAATGTGGAATGGCAGAGAAACACAGAAATTTTCAATGCCCTTAGTCATCAGGGAAATGCAAATAAAAACGACCCTGACATTTCAAGTGACATTGCATGCTAGAGAGTTTGTGGAGAAAGGGGAACTCCATTTTTTGTGGGAATGTATACATGTGCAACCACCTTGGAAATCAATCTGGTGCTTTCTCAGACATTTAGGAATAGTGCTTTCTCAAAATCCAGCTATACCACTCCTAGACATATATCCAAAACATGCTCACAAACACAGGGAAATGTGTTCAACCATGTGTGTAGCAGCTTTATTATTAATAGCCAGAACTTGGAAACAACCCAAATGCCCCTCAGCTGATGGATGGTTACAGAAATTGTGATTCATTTACACAATGGAATACTACTCAGCAATTAAAAACAAGGAAATGATGAAATTTGCAGGCAAATGGTGGGATCTAGAAAAGATCATCCTGAGTGAGGTATCCCAGAAGCAGAAAGACACATATGGTACTTACTCACTTATAAGTGGATATTAGTCATATACGATAAACACATTAAAATCTGTACACCTAAAGAAGCTAAGCAAGAAGGTCCCTGGGTAAGATGACCAATCTTCACTCAGATAGGCAAATGGGATGGACAATGGAAGAGGGAGAACACAGGACTGGAGCCTACCACAGGAGGACTCTGAAAGACTCTACCCAATAGAATATCAAAGCAGATGCTGAGACTCATAGCCAAACTTTGTGCAGAGTACAGGGAACCTTATAAAAGAAGGGGTAGATAGAAAGACTGGAAGGGGGCAGGAGTTCCACAAAAATTGCAACAGAACCAAGAAATCTGAGCCCAGGGTCTATTCTGAGATTGATTCTTCAACCAGGAACCATGGAGGTAACCTACAACCCCTGCACTGATATAGTCCATGGCAGCTAATTCTCCAAGTGGGTGTCCTATTAAGGGGAACAGGTACTGTGTCTGATATGATCTCAGTGACTGGCTCTTGATCACCTCCCCCTGATGGGGGAGCAGCCTTACCAGTCCACAGAGGAAGACAATGCTACCAGTCCTGATCAGACCTGATGGGCTAGGGTCAGATGGAGGGGGTGAAGAACCTCTCCCATCAGTGGACTTGGAGAGGGGAATGTGAGGAGATGAGGTAGGGAGGGTAAGAGTGGGAGGGAATGAGCAAGTGTGCTACAGTTCTGATACAATATGAATAAACTCTAATTAATATAAACATTAAAATAAAAACAAATGCAATTAATATATATCTTAAAATTAAAAGAATGATATTTCTCTTCACTCATTACAAATGCTCTTTCAACTTTACCCTCCTTGTATGCAATTTTAGTCTTGCTTATTCAACTTCGCTTAATAAACTTCATATTCTTCATTTCTTTGTCTTCTTTCTCATGGTCGTTTCTGAAGAACATTGCCAGTAGTTGCAGCACAACCTCACCATTGTACTGTCTTAAAATTTTCTCTGTCAAAGAAATTCATCTTCCATCAAATTATAAAGACAAAGGCAAAATATTGTCTAATTCTTTGCTAGGATGTAGGAAGAGCTTCTTAGTGTCTTCCTTCATGAAATGTGGACATCCACTGCACATGTTTCTTATAACATTGTTTTGAAATCTTCGCCAGAATGATCCAGTAAGCTCTGCTGTTCCAGCTCAAAGAAAACTCTTCCCTTCCTCTGCAAACCAGTTCTAAAGGCTGTAGACCTGTACCATGAGGTTTATCACAGTTGTGGTTCTACTTCCAGTACCAATTTCTCTTTAAAAGGAATGTAATCACTGTATTGAAAACATGGCTGAAGAACATGAGGCTTCTGTTCACATTGTATCCACAATCAAGAAAAAGAGAAGAATGAATTTTAGCTTTTAGAGTTCTTTCTCCTTTTTACTCAGTCTGGCCTTTAGGGTGGGTTTTCATATCTGAGATAATATACTCTGGAAAATCCTTCACAGTCTCACCCCAGATATTTGTCTTTAATATGAATCTAGATCCTGTCAGGTTCACAATCAGTATAAAACATTGTTACTATTTTTATTTATGCAATTTTATCTAAAGTGGGGCCTATTCAAGTTTAGTATATTATGGGAATGTAATGGTTACCTTCTATTCTTAACATTTTAAGAGCATTTTAGATTTATTGTTTTCTGTGTGAAAACCTCCAGCATTGAATTTCCTTGGATTTCTTACTGGGTTTCCTATAAAGACTTCAGTAGGAAAGTAATTACCAGTGGTTATACATTCAGTTTTTCCAATTAACAGAAAAGCTAAACAGAAGTGGTTTCAGGAATGAAGAAATTTATTACTGCTGTTAAATTTCAGAAGTGATATACCCTGTGTAAGTCATTTAATTGGTTTATTAAGGATTTCATCATTTATATCATTAAGGATTTTAGTTCTTTCTAGTTTCTTGCTCTTTAGTCTTCACTGTGACAACATTGCCCTTGGACAGTTTTTCTCATGCTCACAAAATGGAAATGACCATGTCCACTGAAAAAGTGTTTTTTCTTTCTATTTTATGATTCTTTTAATGACAGAGTATTTCATTATCATAAGCATTTATAGATTTTTATTTATGTCTCATTGACCAAAAATTAATTACATGCCCGTATTGAAAATAAACATTTACCATGATTAGATAATGTAAATGAAATCAAACTAATGAGGTATTGTTACAGAGATACGCATCTGAGGAGGGAAATTCCCGAGTTAAGTTGTGAGTTGTGATTCAAACAGCAAGGAATAGCTCTTAAATAGACAATCCACAGCATCTAGTCTATCTAGGAATTTGAAACTTCATTTTATATTTATTTCTGAGAAACATGTCTTGAAAAATTCTATTGAAGTATAAGTTACATACATATTCCCCCTGTAAGTGACAGTTTAATAATTTGGCATGTGTGCTTGGATTGTCACCACTATAATAAAAATATATACTATACCCATAATTCAAAATATTATTTTTGTTTCTTCCATAAACAATTCTCTCCAAATATCAATGCAACCTATAAAATTTCTTTTAAAAGTTAAGTATGCTGATGTTTCAAACAGCAGCATACAAGAGTTAAAATTCTTCCACCTCCGTTTGTGAAGTATCTTCCCAGTGAATTGGGTACTGAGTAGTAAGAAATATTTCTGTATTCTAGTTCCAAGCCCCATGATAGCTACATAAATGATGAAGATATTGTTCCCAATCTGTGATATGTATTTTCATTTTTTAACCAATACTATAAATACCTAAAGTTAATTTTTAAATTTTATAAACCATAGTTTACTGATGTTTTCTTTTATGATTATCCTTTTGTTTACTACATATGAAATCTTTTACCTGATTCTTCATTGAAGTCTTCTTTTGTTGCCTTTTATGTAGTATTTGGAATTTTTTTTTCTTGTAAATGTGTAGATACCATATATTTTAGGTTTTAAAACTTATGTTGCACGCATTTTTTCTCAGCCTCTCCTTGAAAAAGTTTTAAAATAAACTAAACTTGAATCTTCAGTTATTTTGCTGGGCCAATATATACCATAGGTCCAAATAAGATATTAGACCTTCATTTGTCTACTTCTACTCTCAAAGACTGATAGTGTTACTTTTTGGGTTCAGGTCTATGAGACAGTTCAGAGTAATATTCATATAGGTTATGAGTTCTTGCTCATTGCTTTTTTTCTATATGCATGTCTACTTGAACGTTTTAAGGTTTTTATTGAAAAGACGCAAGTGGCATCAGTGAGTTACCTTGTGACCTTTAAAATCCGTAATTTGACCTCATCACTATGGCTTTATAAGGGACACTAAGAGCTTTGTTAACTGCTCTGTATATCTATCTTATATGTAGAGCACACATGATAATTGACATCTTTCAATATTGAATCTTTCAAGCCATATACTTAGTTTATCATATTTTAATTAACTTTTAATTATTGGATGTGATGGTTAATATTTATTGTAAACTTGACAGGATTCAGAGATACATAGTAGAAAAGCTTCTGAACATGTCTATGAGAGGTTACCTACTTTAGGTTAACTGAAGTGTGAAGACCTATTTAAAAGCAGGCAGAACCATTCCTTTTGGGCTGGGGAGTGAACTGAATATAAAGGAGACAGCTAACAGAGCACTGGCATTTATCCAGTCAGCTCTATGACTGGATGAAATGTGGCTCATTGTGTTAAGCTCTTTTTACCTTGACTTTCTTACCGTGATAGACCTTATGCCCTAAAAATGTAAGCCAAAATAAACATTTCCTTTCTTAACTTGCTCTTTGTCATGTATTTAGTAGTACCAACAGGAAAAGTAACTAATATTGTACGGGTTTCATTATATTTTACTATTGGAGTTTCATTATTCTTTCCTCATTTTCACCCCTGTTAGTATTTAGGCAGCCTGCTTCTGGTTGCTTAGTAACCTATGATGCCATCATGTGTCACAGTAGGAGTGGTTCAGTTACTCACTCTCTTGACTTCTTGCTCTTGTACTCTTTTCCTCTTTCCTGTTATCTCCACTTTCTTTGTTGGGATGTTCCCTCCATTCCCCCTATCATGTCTCGCCTCTTTTCCTCTTTCTATTTCTCCATCCAATAAACCTCTTTCATTAAAAAAATCTTTTGTGCATCATCATTAAAGGATCATTCAAGGACACTGGTCCCACAGCTGACTCAAGAAGCCATGATTACTTGCTGGCAGACCAACTTCTGGAAGTCAAAATGTTACCATGCAGACTTCTCCTCTGTGCCCAGCCATGGAGGTTCAACCAACACAAGAGCCACAAACACGTCCAGCCTTTGGAAAATGGCTCATAGATTCAGCTACCTCCGCTACCCTCGCCCACCCCAGGGTAACACTGAAGGTCTATTTGGCCTCACACTCAGGACCTGTGGACGTATTTTCAAATTCTGTCTTGGGAAACTTAAGACACCTTCTCAGCTCTCTTCATATGCAGGAAACCAGGCCTTAAACCTCAGTCCTATAGTTGCTACTGTCAGGCCTAGACACAATGTGCCTTGTTGCAAGACTCAAAAAAAAAAAAAAAAAAAAAAGGTCTCAGATGTAACCTTTTACCATCCCTTTAGTTATGGGACAATAAATGTTCGTAGAATCACCTATTACCTTTGTCTCATGGTAAAAAACTACATGCAAAGGCCTAAGAAAAATGTTGTATGAGGGTATAAAAAGTGCTTTAAGGAGCCCTCCTGTACATTGAAGACAAAAGGGCCAAGAAGGAAATTAGGGAAACAACACCTTTCCCAATAGCTGCTAATAACATAAAGTACCTTGGGTTGACTGTAACCAAGCAAGTGAAAGATCTGTATGAAAAAAATTCAAATCTCTGAAGAAAGAAATTGAAGAAGATATTAGAAGGTGGAAAGACCTCCCATGCTCATGGATTGGTAGGATTAACATAGTGAAAATGACCATATTGCCAAAAGCAATCTACAGATTCAATGCAATCCCCATCAAAATACCTTCACAATTCTTCACAGACCTTGAAGAAAAATACTCAACTTCATATGGAGAAACAAAAATCCCAGAATCTCCAAAACAATCCTCTACAACAACAGATCATCTGGAGGTATCACCATCCCTGACCTCAAGCTGTACTACAGAGCAATAGTAATGAAAACTGCATGGTATTGGCATAGAAACAGAATAGTGGATCAATGGAACCGAATAGAAGACCCAGAAATGAACCCACACACCTATGGAAACTTGATTTTTGACAAAGAAGCCAAACCATTCAATGGAAAAAAGACAGCATCTTCAACAAATGGTGCTGGTCCAACTCGATAATTGTATGCAGAAAAATGAAAATAGATCCATATTTATCACCTTGCAGAAAGCTAAAGTCCAAGTGGATCAAAGACCTCAACTTAAA
>JAQQSO010003648.1:0-13395 GCA_028658305.1 Pachyuromys duprasi | reverse complement strand
TCTGAGATTTCACCTTACACCCTCCAGAATAGCTAAGATCAAAAACTCTAGTGACAACGCATGCTGGAGAGGTTGTGGAGAAAGAGGAACCCTCCTCCATTGCTGGTGGGAATGCAAACTTGTACAACCACTCTGGAAATCATAATGAACTCTTTAAAAGGAAATGCTTGTTGATAATGCAGACACATGTGTAACATGCTATATCACATAAAAGTTAGTATACTCAAAGTACTTAACAGCTTGCATGCTATTGAAAAGGGAGTGAAGACTCTTAGGAATATAGAAAGGCTTACAAAGTATGACACTGTTTGGGCTAGGCAAAATTCTTTAGCTTCTCTAAGAATTATCCAGGGAGATGTGACTAAGTAATAAATATGATGCTTGTGTAAATTGTTATATAATCAGTCCTTTGAAGGTGCAACTTTTGTGTGGCTTTATATATAAATATCCTTGACACCTAAATGATCTTCTTTGCCCAGAGTGATTGAAATATGTTTTTTTTTGCACCTATATATCTGTGGTACTGCACATGTTTAATTTCCCTACCCCTTGTGACCTTCTGTCCCTGGACTCATAACTTAGACACAGGGCAATCAGAGAAAATAACTTATAAGTACCTAAAATATTCTACAGTAGAAGATTTTAATCTTCCAACTCCTCAATGACCTGGCTATGGAAGAAGGGGGCTCCTCAGTTTATTACAAGCATTTTGTATGATAGAAGAAAAAGTAAAAAAATAGTGCACAATAAAATAATTTGCCATTTACCTGTGAGTATGTCTATAGTGGTTTAATCATGTAAAACATTAGCCAGAAATGGTCTTCGATCATGGAAATGAATGTCTTCATAAATGACTTAGTACTGAACAGTTATTAAAAAAGAACAATTTTGCTTAGACATTTTGGAAATTATATTTTCAGTAATGACTCTATTTGGATCCACACAAAACATTAACCTATTACTCAGAAAATTGAATTTCTAATATTAAAAACACATAAGTGTATGAAAAATGAATATGGGGACTAAAGCCTTATTAGTTACTGGCTTGCAAATATTCTTTCCATTTTAAAACCTCATCTTATCTCATCAAGTTTCTAAATTCTGGAAGAAATTTTGTGTTTTTATCCAAAATTGTTGGTAAGGATTGAGATGAATAACTTTAATTGAAAATGGTCTATTTTGGGGATTGTGACCATTCATTTTTGGTGAAATTAGTGCTCTCAGCTAATTTTCTTTGTTTTCAAATACAGCAGAGTGCCAGATGTTTTACATTTTAAAAACAGTTTGCACATCTGTTTCAAGGCTACAGTTACTAAATTATTTTAAATGTTCATTCTAGAATTTAACAAAGTTTTCCCTATTTATTTCAACACATAGTCTCTATTCTTTTCTTTTTAAAAATATTTTTCCCACTTGTTTCTTCATATTAGACACAAGAATCTTCTGATAGTTAACTATATCATTCAACAATTTTACATATGGGCCATACTTTTGCTTTAATGTAGATAAAAGAATCTGTATAAAAATTAATGAATTACGTGTACATTAAGTGAATCACTTTCTCTTTTTAGTTGAAACCGTGATGATTCTATATGATTAAAAGTAATATAGGAAGGTGTTGTTCTACATATTTAACTCAGCATGTTCTCAATAGACATGAACATTTGGGTTCTGCAGTAGTGTAAAGCCCATGAGCCTGACCCCTTTGATGAGTGAGTATTGACAGGGCCAGTCTTGTGTCGGCCCAGGGCAGCTAGCAGCAATTTCTGTGAGTTAATGATGACAATGGTTTTATTTAGTGTCCAGAGGGTTTTCTCAGATTTTCACCCTCTTTTCTAGCTCTTACACACATCCTGCCCCTTCTTTCACAGTGTTCTGACACTATGAGGGGTTGATTATAAATTCTTTGTTTAAGGCTGAGCCCACAACCACCTTTTATTCTTAACCATGATACTCTGTATTCATCCTTGATCTTTTTAAAAAAAGATTTAGCTCATTAAAACTCTGAGTAACTTCTTCGAGATAAATCAAGGTTTGGTGTAGACACAGTATGGTTTAGCATCTGCTCCTGATTATTCACAGACCTCTTCTCATCTTAAATTTTAACAAATATTAAAAATAATCAGCTCACTAAAAGTTTGAAATTATCTTTATGTCACTTTGAGGAAATAAAAATGTATTTCCGTTGCATACAGAAAATGTGTTCTTAATTAAAATGTCCTATGTGAAATAATGAAATACTCCCTGAAATGATAAAAATGGACTTAAAATTTGAAAACATCATTTTTATTTGTAAATATATTTATGCAAATCTATTTGTAAATAAATAATTATATCAGAAATTTCTACATTTTTAATTTTTACAACTCAGATAATTTCAGCCCAAAGTCTCTATCCAGAAATTCATCTTTCCTTACTCACCAACTATTATAGGCTATAGATTTTTTCACACCTAGTATGTTATAATAACAAATTATAATAATATAATAGCACCAAGTCTTATTGCTTATTGTGTTGTAGATTTGTGCTAAAGACATAGAATGCATTAAATTCTCACACAAACTCAATATATCAAACACATTTTTATGCCTATTATAATTATATGTATCCTGAAAAGGAAGAAAATTTAAATAGATTTATCCTGAAAAGTTAAATAGATTCAGGAGCCACTTAGGTTCTTCCTCTCCTTCTCTGTCTCACTCTCTCTCTCTTTGTCTCTCTCTCATACACACATATGTATATGTTGAAGCCTAAACTGTTTGTTAAGAGAAACAATAGCATTTAAATTTTCCTGATTGTATGACATTAACATAAAGGCCCTAGTACCTCACATATGTGCCTCTTGAGCCATATCCCACCATGCTTTTCCAGAAGCTAGTAAAACTACTGAGTGATACAGACAAAAATCTTCCCAAGAAAGTTATCTTAATGTGGAACAAGCATTGACCAAGGAAGGCCTAAGAAGCTTATCACATAAATGCTCTCTTTTGTTCCCTTCACTACACGGAAACAAACTGTTGCTCTCAACTATTCTTGGTCTAAGTAAGAGACCAGCTTTGCATCCTGGTTTATTCTGCTTGCACAGTCTTCTCTGCTTTCTCACTATTTCCCACACTGACTACTCACAATTCCCTGGTACTTCATTTTTTTCAGTAAATTGTAAGGGCCTTACTTTCTGCCTCAGGCTTCATCCTTCATCTTCTTCAGACAATTTTATATAAATTTGTGCTTTATTACTCTATCTTTCTCCCACAATACTGTAACGGAATTTAATGCTATTATGTGACTTCTGAAACTCAACGATTATTTATATACACATATAAATAATACCTTACATTATCTAATGCACAATACATTGATGCAACTAATATTTGTTAAACAAAGGCTACCTAGATACACATGCTTACACAGAATATACAATGAAAATTGGAACATTATAACAGCAATTAAATTAACATTAATTTAGTGGATATATTATATATATCTGAAAACTTGACAATTTTTCCATGCTATTGAATTTCTTTAATAAGTTTAGAGGCATTATAAATCATCATTGCTGCCTTCGCATATTTTAAAAATATATTTAAAAAAATTAACTAATACTAAAAAATGTCTCAGTCTCAAACCTTTTCTTCACTAATGGGATGGGCTTTGATGCTACTTCCATTTACCTAATCTTTTTTCTTTCTTCAGTAAGTGGAAACTTGATTACCCACAAGGATATTTGTTTTCAATCTGGAACACTCTGCAGGTGATATTGCACTAATTCACATGTGCATAGCATCTTCCATCACTAGTTAGGCCATTGGTAGATAGTGTTAATCTGTCCCTTACAAAATTTACTCACTTTGCTTTCCGAATGCTATGTTATTGATGTTAGTTTCTGTTTTATACATCTTGTAAACATGTTACTTTTATTTTGAATGTTGTAAATGATCTTCTAAATGTATTCAGGACTTTAACAACTCTATTTGCTTGCTGTATGGTTGGCATCTCAGTTGTTTTTTTAGATGCACATTTCTTTAGGTATTATTTTTATTCTGTTAGGAGGACTACCTTTTGTGTTTCTAAAAGCATGCAGTTGACCCAGTGGCAAATTCTGACAGCATTTGTTTAATTTAAAAGTCTCCCTTCTTTTTTTCTTTTTTTTCTTTCTTTCTTTCTTTTCTTTTTTTTTTGTGAGATTGAGGGACTACACAGATGTGCACCTAACCCAGATACCAAAAAAAAAAAAAAAAAACATAACAAGTACTAATGTTAAATTTGGTGAAACAAGGAACTTCACTGGATTTCTTACAGAAATAAGGGAGAGTAATTACAGGCACAAAGACAGACAGCTGCATCAGGAAAGCGCACGCCCCAGTATGGGTGACAGTTCACAAAAGTCTCAAAACTTGGAGTATACTGCACAGCCTGCTGGCAGATCAACAGGCTGGAGAGTGCCCCTTCCTGGTGCCTCACTTAGTCTAAGCCACTACAGAGTTTACCTGGCCACTGTTTCTTTCTTTTTCTTCATTTTCTTTTTATTTACTTAACATCCCGAGAGTGTCCCCTCCCTCCTCTCCTCCCAGTTCTCTGATTCCAATTATCTCCCCTTCTCCTGTCCCTTTCCCTCTTAGAAAATGGGACCTCCCCTCTCTGGTAATCAACCATCCCCAGCACATCAAGTCACATCAGGACTGAGCATGCCCTCATCCCCTGAGGCTAGGCAAGACAGCCTTGCCAGGTGAAAGGGATCCAAAAGCAGGCAATATAATCCATATTAGAAACAGCACCCCATCATAGCCACTCTCCAGGCACCTCATATGAAGACCAAGCTGCCCATTGTCCACATGCGTGCAGGGGGCCACGGTCCAGACCGTGCATGCTGCATATTGATGTCTCAGTCTCTGAAATCCTCTATGGGACTGGGTTAGTTGACTCTGTTGGTCTCTTGTGAGGTTCCTGTCCCCATGTCCTTCTGTCTTTCCTCCAACACGTCAACAGGACTCCTGGAGCTCCATCCCACACTTGGCTGCAAGTTTTAGCATCTGTTTCAATACACTGTTGGCTGGAGTTTCCCAGATTACAGTCAAGTTAGGTTCCTGTCTGCAAGCATAGCAGAGCATCATTATTATGTCAGGGGTGGGCTTTCTACCATGGAGTAGGTCTCAGTTTGGACCAGTTATTGGTTGGACTTATCCTCAATTTTTGTTCTCTCTTTATCCCTTTACTTCTTGTGGGAAGGATAATATTTGTATCAAAGGTTTTGTCAATGGGTTGTTGTTCCCCTCCTTACATAGTCCTGCCTCTATAGGCAGGAGGTAGTCATTTCCATTTTCATGCCCTCCCCCCAACTCCCTTGTTAGGAGTCTCAGCTAGAGTCACACCCACATCCTCCCAGGAGGCTACCCTGTCCCAGGCTTTCAGTTTGAAAAAAGAGATGTGAAATTTGCAGGCAAATGGTGGGACCTAGAGTGATCATCCTGACTGAGATATCCCAAAAGCAGAAAGACACACATGTGTATACTCGCTTATGTAGACCTACAAGATAGGATAAGCATACTGAAGTCTATACACCTAAAGAAGATAAACAAGGAAGATGACCCAGGGTAAGATGACCAATCCTCACTTAGAAAGGCAAACGGGATGGACATTCCATGTAGGAGAAAACAATTAACAGGACAAGAGCCTACCACAGAGGGCCTCTGAATGACTCTACCTAGCAGTGTATCAAAGCAGATATTAAGACTCATAACCAAACCTTTGGCAGAGTGCAGGAAATCATATGAAAGAAGGGAGAGTTAGTAAGATCTGGAGAGGACAGGAGCTCCACAAGGACCAAATATATCTGGGCACAGGGGTCTTTTATTAGACTGTTTCTCCAACCAAGGATCATTATGGATATAACCTAGAACCTCTGCTCGGACATAGCCCATGGTAGCTCAGTATCTAAGTGGGTAGCCTAATAAGAGGAACAGGGACTATCTCTGACATGAACTCAATATCAGGTTCTTTGACCTCCCCCTCCCCCAGGGAAGAGCAACCCTGCCAGGCCACAGAGGACTTTCTAGCAAGTCTTGAAGATACCTGATAAACCAGGGTCAGATGAAAGGGGAGGAGGTCCTCCCCTATCCGTGGACTTGGAAAGGGGCAGGGAGGAGATGAGGGAGGGAGGGTGGGATTCTGAGGGAATGAAGGAGCAGGATACAGCTGGGATATAAAGTTAATAAACTGTAACTAATATTTTTTAAAAAGTGAATAGAAAGAAAAAAAGAGATGGATATCCCTTCTCAGTTTCTCCTCTTGCTCCCAGCCTGTTCACCTCCCATCCCAGTTCTCCCCATATCTGGTCCTCACCTTTGTTTTCCTCCCCATTCCATCTCAAGCCCAGTTCCCTCTCTTCATCCACTTCTGCTGTCAATTCTATTACCCCTTCTGAGTGAAACTCGGGCAGCCTCCCTTGGGTCTTTCTTGTTACTAAGCTTAAATTAAAAAAAAAGGGGGGGGTACGGAGTCAAACAGAGAATTCTCATTAGAGGAACATCAAATGGAGGAGAAACACTTAAAGAAATGCTCAACATACTTAGCCATCAGAGAGATGCAAATCAAAATGACCCTGCCATTTCACCTTACACCCATCAGAATGGCTAACATCAAAAACTTAAGTCACAACACATACTGGAGAGGATGATTAGAAAGGGAACCCTCCTCCACTGCTGATGGGAATGTAAACTTGTACAACCACTTTGGAAAAATCTGATACTTTCTCAAACAATTAGGAATAGTGCTCAATCCCCATGCAGAAAGACAAAGAGGATAGACATCAGAAGAGGGAGAAAACAGGGAATAGGACAGGAGCCTACCACAGAGGGCCTCTGAAAGGCTCTACCATGCAGGGTATGAAAAGCGGATACTGAGCCTTATAGCCAAGTTGGGCAGAGTGCAGGGAAACTTATGAAAGACCTGAAGAGGACAGGAGCTCCACAAGTACAGCACCAGAACCAAAAAAATTGGAGAGAGGGGTCTTTTCTGAGACTGAAACTTCAACCAAAGACTGTTCATGGATATAACATAGAACTCCTGTACAGATGTAGCCCATGGCAGCTCAGTGTCCAAGTGGCCACCATAGTAATGGGAACTGGGCCTGTCTCTCAGGTGAACTGATTGGGCTGCTCTTTGATCACCTCTCCCTGAGGGGAGAACAGCCTTACCAGGCCACAGAGGAAGACAATGCAGCCACTCCTGATGAGACCTGATAGACTAAGATCACAAGGAAGGAGAGGAAGACCTCCCCTATCAATGGACTGGTGGGAGGGGCATGGGTAAAGAATGGGGATGGAGGGTGGGATTGGGAGGAGAGGAGGGAGTGTGCTACAGGGGGGATAAAAAGTGATTTAACTATAATTGACAAAAAAATATCCTTCAGTCTATATTTAAAGAAGTTCTTGGCTACTTTTTTCTTTATTTTAATTTTATTTTTCCTGTAAAAAGAAATCTTGCCTACAATTGTGTTTTTCTGCTGAGCACTTAGACTATAAAATGGGCCTTAGTTTTTTGAGTTTGAAATTTACTGCGCTTATGTTTGTGGTTTATACTTTTTCACTCATAAACCTATGTGAGTTAGTTGTTTTATGATTTATGAATAATGCAGCCTTATGCATAGCATCTATAGGTCTGTTAGTTATATCTAGGAGTAAATCCTCCAGTAATAAAGTGATTTTTATTTGCTAAAAGGAAATATTTAATTTTCAGAAATAATAAATGAACTGATAAGTTTCTGAATCAATGTCTCATTTATGAGACTTTCCACTTAAGCAAGTTTACATGTGTTCACGTAAGCAGAGAACATGTAACATGCCCTGTGTGCATGTGTATACATAAATGCTGTTTCTGTATCTGGTTTCAAATTAAGCTTCAATACTTAACTAAGAGATCTACTGAACAAACCTATACTCATATGTATGCAAGAGGCCAACAATCTCTACATTTTATATATATTCATATATATATATATAACATATAAAGATGTAACATATATTTATATATGCATATATGTACATATATATAATATATATAAATATATACATGTAACACACACACACATATATATATATATGTGTGTTACATCGAGCCAAGTTCTACCCCAAAGCTCAAAAATCTGTGACACCAACCTGTTTATGAGCTGTAAGAATATGAATAGAGATTCTGCACACATAAGTTTTTGAGAGTCTAGGAGAGCCTTTAAAGCCTAAAGTTGAACATGCAGAAGTTCAGTCAGAACTTGGGTTTGTTATAGTTCATGGTGGTTAATGCTCTGTCAGTAGATGCCCAAAAGGCCTATATACTTATATTTAATACATCAATCTAAAGCACCATTACAAATCTTCTTGAAGGATGCGTTTTGAATTATAAATAGGTGTTAAAATTTCACCCTTTCTAACTATCTTTTGATAAGTTAACAATAAATATAATATATCCCTCTTTATTTGGTATTAAATCAAGTCATGTAAGAGTTCCACAGAAAATGTTGTCTAGCTCCAGTTACTACAACTATCAGAAAAAATTCAAGTTGCAGGTCAATTAAATTCTTAATATTCTTGCTTTAATTCATTTTGGCTGTCATTAGAAGTGTGATTTTGGTATAGGATAATTACGTCTTTCCAGTCAACTGGGAAACATAAAATGATTTAACAGTATTTGTAGTTCCTTTCTGGAAAATAAATCAGGTTGAACATTTTATTGTTTGAAACTAGAGTGATGTTATTATTCATCTTCTCTTAGAGTCTCTAAAATTTGTTTTGCCATGAAAATAAGGCTTTCAAAATAATTTAAAACAAATTTGCCATCAATTGCCTTTGTAGCAGTTATTATATAAATGGATTTCATGGAAATTGCAGGTACTTCTTTACATGATATAAGAAACTTTTGCTTGTCATTTGTTGTTGCTTCTAGTACCTTTTTCAGTCTTAGGTGATACTATATAAGTAACAGTTAAACAATTGTGTATGTAAGTGTTATGTGGAGTTGGTAGACCCTTTTTGACCTGAGGTTACACAGTGCTATTTTTTCTTTTATTTATTTACTTTTATTAATTTATATTTTTATTAACTGCAATTTATTCACTTTGTATCCCAGTTGTAACCACTCCCAATGCAACCCTCCCTCCTTCTTCTCCTTTCTGTCTCTCCCCAATTCCACTGATAGGAGTTGTCTTCCTCCCCCTCCATCTGATACTAGACCATGAGGTCGCATCAGAACTGGCTGCATTGTCTTCCTTTAAATAAAAGGCTCAGTGAAAATGCATAGTGGAGAGGATGTGGAGAAAGGGAACCCCTCTTTCATTGCTGGAGGGAATATAAACTTGTACAACCACTTTGGAAATCAATCTAGCACTTTCTCAGAAAATTAGGAATAATGCTACCTCAAGGTCCAGCTATACCACTCCTAGGCATATATACAAAAGATGCTCAAGTACACAACAAGGACATTTGCTCCACCATGTTCGTAGAGGCTTTATTCATCATACCCAGAATCTGGAAACAACCCTGATGCCCCTCAACTGAAGAATGGACATAGAAATTGAGGTACATTTACACAGTGGAATACTACTCAGCGATTATAAAGAAGGAAATCATGAAATTTTCAGGTAAAAGGTGGGAACTAGAAAAGATTATCCTGAGTGAGATATCCCAGAAGCAGAAAGACAGACATGGTACATCCTCACTTATAAGTGGATACTAGATATATGATATAGGATAAACATACTAAAATCTGTACACCTAAAGAAATGAAGCAAGAAGGAGGACCCTGGGTAAGATGCTCAATCCTCATTCAGAAAGTCAAATGGTATAGACATCAGAAGAGGGAGAAAACAATGAGGAGGACAAGATTGCCTACCACAAAGGGTCTCTGAATGCCTCTACCCATCAGGGTATCAAAGCTAATGTTGAGATTCTTAGCCAAACTTTGGGCAGACTGCAAGAATCCTTATGAAAAAATGGGGAGATGAAAGACCTGGAGTGGACAGGAGCTCCACAAGAAGAGCAATGAAACCAAAAAGTCTGGCACAGGGGCATTTTCTGAGACTGATACTCCAACCAAGGACCATGCATGGAGATAACCTAGAACTCCTGCTCAGATGTAGCCCATGGCAGCTCAGTGTTCAAGTGGCTTCCCTAGTAAGGATAACAGGGACTGTCTCTGACATGAACTCAGTGGCTGGCTCTATGATGATCTCCCCTTGAGGGGGAACACAGTGCTATTTTCAAGAGAAGAATTTAGGAAATAGTAGTTGTCCTTAATGTCAGGTGAATGTTCACATGTCTGTCTGAAATATACAGTTTAAGTTCATAGTGTTTAAATATAATTAGTGGATGAATTGCTTGGAGCAGTATAAAAGGGTATATTAATATTATGAACAGATTCATTTCAGCAAGAAAAAAAAACACCCTGCAGTTTTAGAATAAGAACCTTTATGTTGTACACATATTTTAAGCATATCTAAAATATTCTAAATATCATATTAAAATATGAATAGTAGTTTCCAAGGAATACACAGAAAAATAAAGGTGAAAGAAACTACTATACACTTTACTCCTTTCACTTGATTTGAGAAGAACAAAAAGATCAAGATTGATTTAGACCCCTGGATCTAGACAGAGCTTTGTTGGTGATGTGTGCAATGATGTCCTTACTTCAAACTGAGGAACACATAACCCAGATGTGGTGGAAGACACTTAAACTTCCAGGAAGTAAAGAAAGGAAGATTTGAAGCCAGCCTGTGATACATGATTCCCCTATCTAAAACAAAACAAAACAGAACTAAACAGAAAAAAAAAAGAAAAGAAAGAAATTACAAATAAAACCAACGCAATAAATTATGCCATTCACTTGCTTCTACATGCATTGCAAGACTGTCATAACTAATGGAATAATGGGATTTCAATTGTTTATTTAGCTATTTATTCATTTATTTTAGAATGAAAATTGTCTCACAGACCACAGGTGAAAGTCAGAAGCCAATTTGCAGAGGTTGGTTCTCTCCTGCGATGTGGCCATGTGTATTTCAGAAATTGAATTCAGTCCTCAGGCAAGTGCCTTTATGTGTTGAGTAATCTTGCTAATTAAAAAAAAAGATTTCTTAATTAAATTATACAATAATGTAATGAATTTTGGTATTGTAATTGTTGTCACCAAATCCTTAAAATAGATAAGCAGGAAAGAAAATAGATAAGCAAACAGAAAAAGTTATATGTTCTTATGTTTGTTGTTAGAGTAAGACTGGACAGGAAAGACTTTGTAAGTAGAATAGTTGCATTCATAGCAAAAACAGTATAACATTTCTTAGAGACTGGAGGAACTAACCACAGATTCTGAATCATGGCAGAATACAAGTCATCTTTAAGCAAACACACACACACATATATGTTCTCTATAATAGATTACATATATCTATTGAGGATGACAGTTTTCATAAGTTTCACAGTTTAAAGTTTCAAATGATGTCTAATTCTCTCTATGCTTGATGCTGTCCATTACTGATTTATGAAGAGATTATTGATCAATTAATAAGAACCCTGCAGATACATATATACATACATATATAAAAGCCCTGAGTTATCTGATCACATGAGATATTAGGCTGTTACTTTGCTCTATCAATTATATGATTAAAACGAAAATTTATTTTTTCACAGCTCTGCAAGAAGAATATGAGTAAGTTGGTTTTTGTGACAGAACACCTGTTTGAAGTCCTCAATGCTCAGAAATGGCTGTCCCCTCCATTACACTTATATTTTCCTCTCTATTGTAATAAGTTTTATTTAGTCAGAATTATCAGAGACACAGAAAGTATCTCTAATTTGTAGCGTAAAGAACATGAGAGACTAAAAATATGAGAAGACTTTCATCTCCTTGTCTTATTCTCTCCACATTTGATCGGAATGAGTGTGAATGCAACTTGTCTCCATGGAAACAGATTTAGAAATATTTTAGTCAATTGGTGAATTTGGAATATTATAGTGTGAACAGCAACAGAGAGAATCCAACACATTTTAAAGATACTAAACAACACAGGAAAGGTAGCCGTTTCTAACTAATGTCTATATTTATCATCACCTGTACTAAGGAGATAGTTGCTGATGAACAATGTCAAGTGGTCAGCCTTGAAATCATGAACATACAAGTAATAACTATATGGACTGGGAAGAGTGTCCTTATGTATTCAGGAGTGTGTGTGTATGCAGGTGTATAAGTGCTTGTGTATTTGTGTGTGTGTATGTGTGTGTGTGTATGTGTGTGTAATAATGATTAAAGGAAAAGAAGATCGAGGAAGTAAATTTGAGAGGGAAGAGATAGAAAGAAGATACAAAAAAGGGTCTGAGACAGGAGAGAGGAAGAGAAAAGTAATGAAAAAGGTATTCTTGGCTGTCATTTCTTGGAGGCCTGCTCATTTCTGATGAGGAAACAGAGAGTGTATCTGGTGAAAAATAACTGTGGCAGAGGGTGGCTGGGGTTGACAGAGAGCAATCTGTTGTTGGGATATATTGTGTGAGAGAAGAATCTATTTTCAAGTCAAAATAATTAAATGCATAATAAAATAAAATTAATTCTGTTGCCAGCATTCCTTTTCAAGAAATATGTGACAGGTACTGCTCATGTACACTTTATCACCAAGCCTTTGCCTTGAAGCAAAGAACTAACTTTAAAGGTGCTGTTAAACAAGAACCTGAGTAGAGGTGAACATTAACAGCTATTCCATGTACGCTTGACAAGGATCAAGCTATATGTGTATGGTTAGTTTCTGTATGCTAACATAAAAAGTATTACTCGATAATAGAAGTCAATAAAAAGAAAAAAGTATTTTTGCAAGCTTACTTCTCAATCCAGAATCAATGCTCCAGACAGTGATATACATACACACATACAAGCACACCACAGACATGTATATGACCTATGGGTTGTATTCTTCCTCCATTTTACCTTGATTAATATATATATATAACACATTAAAGTTGAACAAACAGCATATTTAAGTAGATTGGCTAGAAATAAAAACTGTTTTCCCTTTGAGAAAATAACACCTTTTCTGAAAACAAACATAAAAGCACATTTAGATTAGTTAAAATGTTTAATTTTAAAAGAATTACACATCAAATGGTCAGTTTAAAAAACATGTGCAATTCTTTTTAATACATGTATGTATTTTCAACATTCTTCAAAGAATTATTTTTCTGTTATGTCTTAATTTAAACAAATTTTTGACTAATTTGAATGATTTTTAGATGAAAAAGAGTAATTTTATTTATTTTAAAATAGCACTTTAATGTGAGGAAGCCAAAGTGTAGTGAAATGATTAAATCTAAGCAAAACCATGAATATGTTACACACCTGTGTACAATTGCATCTGCAGCG
>JAQQSO010003647.1:0-13396 GCA_028658305.1 Pachyuromys duprasi | reverse complement strand
GATACAGAAATTGTGGTACTTTTACACAATGGAATACTACTCAGCAATTAAAAAGGAGGAAATCATGAAATTCACAGGCAAATGGTGGGACCTGGAAACGATCATACTGAGTGAGGTATCCCAAAAGCCGAAAGAAACATATGGTATATACTCACTTATATAGACCTATAGGATAGGAAGGTCAAGCTGAAATCTACACACCTAGAGAGGATATACAGGAAGGAGGACCCAGGTTGGTATGATCAATGCTTGTTTGGATGAACAAATGGGATGGACACTGAGTGGAGGAGAAAACAAACAACAGGACAGGAGCATGCCAAGGAGGACCTCTGGGGGGTCAATGTAGCGATGTATCAGTGCAGATATTATGACTCGGGATCAAGGCTTTGGCAGAAGGCGAGATGTAATGATAGATCTGGGGGAGGTTGGTGAGACTGGGGGAGAACAAGAGCTCCACAAAGACCAAACTGAGCAGGGCATAGGGGTCTTGTATGAGACGGTTTCTACAATCAAGGACCATGTGTGGATGTGGCCTGGAACCCCTGCTCAGATGGGGCCCATGATAGCTCAGTGTAGGGCTGAAGACCGTATTCAGGGAAACAGGGACTGTTTCAGTCATGATCTTGATGGCTGACTCTTTGACCCTCCCCCATACAAGCCGGGAAGTACAGACTGGCTAGATCCCAGGGGAAGACATTGCAGCCAGCCCTGAGGAGACAAGATGAGCTGGGGTTGGATGGAAGAGGAGGAGGTCCTCCCCTGTTGGTGGACTTGGAGGGTGCGGGGAGGAGATGAGGGAGGGAGTGGGAGGGTAGGAGGGAATGAAGGAGGAGGCTACGCCTGGGATGCAAAGTACCTAACCTGTGATTGATATAAAAATAAATAAATTAAAAAAACAAAAACCAAAACCAAAAAAATAATTTAAAAGACAAATAATAATCACATGAATTTTTACACACTATATGGCATTAACATTTTGGGGAAAATTTTACAGTATATACATGACACCTGACAAGGTTAATATTTTTATTGTGACAATATTAAAATCTATTTTGGGACATTATTATTAACTATAGTTACTAACAGCTCATTAGATAAATAAAAAATATTTCTCTAACTGAAAAGTTATACCTTTTAGGAACATCTATCTTTTCTCCACCCCCCCTTTTGTTTCAGTCAGAAGGCAAATTTTTAAAACTTTCAAACACTAATCTTATAAAACTATTGCACATTCTTTGTCAAGATATAAATTACTGATGTTGGAGAATAGCCTGTGATTCTCTAAAAAATTAGTAAAATTAAAATTACTAGATGTAGGACATTCCTTATCCTGGAGACACATTTACTGATGTTGAGACAGAATGTCAAGAGCATATTATTACTTTCATTCTCATTGCAACAATATCCACAGTAGAAATTGTATAGTTTCAGTTTAGTGCCCATCATTGATTTAATGCATAAATAGAATACAGTATATTATTCAAAGAAATACTATACAGAGTTGAAATAAATAAATATTGTTTGTAAAAATGTAAGTAAAACTGAAAGATACTGTATCTAGAGAAATAACCTAGGTATAAAAAGAAAATACTAGGTTTTGCAAAAATATGTGTCTCGTAGAAATAGAGAGCAGACAGGTGGAGAGTGTGCATTTATAAACATTGTCTTCAATTCTCAGTCTGGGTTCATGGATTAAGTAGAGATAATGGTAGACATAACCCTATTGAGTTTTGCTGATTATTTAATACTAACTGTGAATCATTTACTCAATCCCAGGAACACATGGAAATAGCAAATAAAAATAATTGTTTTTATATAAGGTCCCAATGTGTATCATTTTAAATTCAACTTTTAGTAAATGAAATTTGCAATTATTAATATTATTAATATGTTATTATTAATGATGTGGTTTTGAAGGTACAGTGGTCATTTTTCTCAAAATATCTTTAAAATTAGTGAATGAGTATTGTAAAAGATAGAAAGCACATCTTTGTGCAATAACATACCATTCAATTCCACTTACAATGAAAATGCCTTTCTTAAGTAAATTTTTTAAAGTAATATTTTTCACTAATTATTGTACTTTTGTATTAGACCATATTGCAGCATATATAATATATGTTCCATATTTTGAATTAATTAAATAATAAAAAGCAATCAAAATATTTTGTAAATATGAAATATTTACTAAGTTATAAAATAATCGTGTAGAGTAAAAGCACACTTAATTTCATTGTAGTCTCTGTAATCCCTCAGCCCTGACTGTCTCATGGCTCAGTGTTCCCTGACATGTGTCTTTGAGCTTACCTATTGCACTGTTCTTCATATTTCCTCATGTCTTCTTCAAACACAGTCCTTTTTCTTCTGGTATATTCTGCTCTGAGGCCATATAAATATAGAATTGTCTTCCCAAGTAAGCATGTTTTGAAGATCATGAAGGGAAGAAACTAGAAATGATAAATTGTAAATGACATTTAAATGAATATGTAAGAAAGTGTGGAACATAAAATGTGTTCACGATGTGACAACTGGTTTTCTAAGGAGATGGTGACTGCTTACATATATGCAAGTGTATTTTTGTGAGACAAAACAAGATTTGTTGTATGGATCATATTAAATTTCATGAAATTATTTCATGTATAGTCAATGGGGATAGGGAACATGTGATATATAATAACTTTAGACAAACAGTTCTAATGCTAGCATAAAGGATTAATTCAAAGGAGACATTTAGGCTATCCATTTTGGCTTGATCATATGTTTTCAACCTATTGTGGGTTTTAGATGGGTTAATTTAGATAAATATAAGTTAGGGTTTATTATATATTTCACTATCAATTGAGTTATCAAAAATATAAAGCCATGCAATACCTATAACTAATACAGAAATAACTAAATAGACTCACTTTTGGAAGGATTAAGGCAGAATACTGAATAAATAGCAGAAGGCTCTTCCCAGATGTGTGATTTTGAAGACAAGAACACAGATTAGTAAACACTAGAGATACTTTTTTGTCTAATTCACCAAGATATTTGTTAAATTATAAGCATAAGATCATGACTTATAATATTATTGCCCTTATTTTATATCATAAATAATTTGTGATATGGATAGAGTTAACAAACATGATCATATCATAGAGTCACCATAATGACATGATATTGGGATCCATGACATCTAATGACAACATGTGAACTATGCTCTTATTGATAATTCTTTTTTAAAATAATTTTTAATAATTTTTTAATTTTTATGTTAATCACAGGTTACTTATTTTGTATCCCAGCCGTAGCCCCCTCCTTCATTCCCTCCCAATCCCACCCCTTCTGCTGCATTTCCTCCCTGCCCCTCCCCCAGCCCACTGATAGGTGAGGTTCTCCTCCCCTTCCATTTGACCCTAGCTTATCAGGTATCTTCAAGACTGGCTGCATCATCGTCCTCTGTGAGAATTCTTAGCTCTTAATCATTCTACCATCTCTGTCTTTAGACATTGCCATCATCATTGCCATTATGAGGGGCATAGCCACACTTGTAGGGTTTCCCACTTAAGTTGCTACCATAGTCTTTGAGGTTCATGGTAATCTGATGGAAGAAATTATCCCATGTATTCCTATTCCTGAGTGATTTCTATCAGACACCTTCATTCTAGGCAATTCTCTAGCAAGCACTACTGAATGAAAGTGTTCAAGCATTGCTTAAATAGTGACATCGTCTTTTTTTTTCAAAAGGATTTTTAATTTTAATTTTTATATTAATTACAGTTTATTCACTTTGTATCCCAGCTGTATCCCCTCCTTTATCCCCTGCCAATCCTGCCCTCCCTCCCTCATCTCCTTCCATAACCCTCACCAAGTACAATGATATGGGGTCCTACCCTTCCCTCTGATCCTAGCCTATCAGGTCTCATCAGGACTGTCTGCATTGTCTTCCTCTGTGGCCTGGCAAGGCTGTTCCCCCCTCAAGGGCAGGTGATCAAAAAAGCCAGGCACTGAATTCATGTCAGAGACAGTTGTCTTTATCTTAGATTCTGCCATTTCTGATTGTGCTAAAACAGAGGGGAGAATGGTTATTTCTTCTTGTTGTAGGTTTCAAAGTGACCAAGGAAACATAAGAATGACAGATACTGACTAGACAGGAAGGATATAAGCTATAAAAAATAAAATGTAGTAATATTCACATGTTGGCAAAAACATGTCATCTCAGAATTCAGGAAAATGAGGCTGAGAGCTCATCATAACTTTTAGGCCAGCCTAGCTTGATTTGTTTCAGGCTAGTCAGCTCCATGGAGTTTGAGTCACACTTCCCCCAAACAAAAAGATAAAATATGTTAGGTGTGACAACACTTAGATATATCTCTTGGTGTTACTCTAAACAGTCATCATCTAATTCATTATAGAATTGTCCATGCTTTGCCAAGGAAGGGGCATATGTACCAAAAGATTCTTCAGGCTCAAAAATTTGGGATAGTTAGACACCATAAGAGACTTAAAGTTCTTGTGATCATTCCTGCAAATCCTAGCAATACCCAAAACTTCCAAAGAATTTTGTTCTCCACACCTCAAAACAGGTAATGATTTAAATTCATGTTTAACCTACTCCTGTTTTATTGTAGAGTTGAGCATTTCCAACTACAGCAAGTAGAATATGAGCAGGTAATGAGTGAATGAAATTTTTGCACAAACCCTTTTTTTGAGAGATGTTTAAAATCACATTGGAAAATCACTTTACCAATTAAAAATTTAAACTACCTTTAAATATTTATTGCAAAGCAATTTTACAACCATTCACATTGTTTTTATTACTATCATCAATGAGCATTTTGTTAAACTCCAATCTCTTTCTATTACCTATTTGTTTTATTTTTGATATTGAAGATTGAACCCCAAAGTGCTGGGCAACATTCCAAACCTGTTTTGGGCAATTTTACATGAAATAAGAAAATTTATATAACCAAAATAAACACATATTAACAAAATCTTTGTTTAAATTAAATTATAACCTATATATGGATTTTTATGCTGTAGCTGAATGAATAAATAAGTACATTATTTAGTTCATAATGTATCCCTGTTCAGGGAACAATTTTATAGTTAGAACTTTCACAAGTACTCACTTCGGTGCTTGAATGAGTTGAATCATGTTTAAGTAGAGGCTTGTATTAAATCAGTAGAAAAAGCTCAGATATAGAGAGCAATCAGTCAGTTTATCATCTAAGTATTTTTCTATGCTTTCTTAAATATTATTTGTTATTATGGTTCACCAAGACTGCTAGTCTTCATTCAAATTCAGGCTGCCCCTGAGAGAGGACCTTGAGCCACTTTTCTTAGAGCTACAGTAAAATGAATCTCAAAGGGACAATTAAAAACATGCCTGTCTATACTGCTTAACAATCATAAAAATAAATGACTTGGTTATTGTGTGGCCTTCTGTCATGCAAGAACATAGAGTAATGGCCCGAATAATGAAAGGCCTTGGAGCCCCAAGTGATTCAAGGGATGAATGGGTCAACATTGTCGAAGGATTCTATATCTACCAATAGAATTTGGAATGTGCAAGTAATTCAGTCATTGAAATTTTCCCTGTCATATGCAAGACCATGGACTTTTAAAAAATCCATACAGAAAATAATATAAAAGTAATTAACAGCAAAAATAAATCTAAAATAAGGATTAAGGCTATATGTAAGCGTTTTTTACTTAGTCTGTATATGGTCAAGCAGGGACCTATAAACAAATTATTTGGTGCAATTAGTTCTTCAGTTGAATCCAACGGACAGACTTCAATGAAATGCCTTTCTGAAATGAGCTGAATGGAAATCTGTTCTGTCCAACTTTTCAGTGCTGTCTATGCTTCATAAAAATAATTGCTCTGTGAGACAGACCCCTGTTAAATTCCTAGTATCCCTGGCCCATCTGCTTAATATTTTCATTAAAAACAACAACAATAAGAAAACCAAACCATTATTGGAAGTGAGCATACATTTTCAAGTTTGACATATAGATTTACTCTACTTGTTTATGCCAGAGAAAACATGCCTAAGTGAGTTAGATCATCCACACAGATACCATAATACTACACTCATTGAATTAAATGGTTAGTATTTATAATTATGTGCAACTTTTAAATGTTTAACAAATTATATTTTCAATATGAGAGCAAGAAACAGAAATTTCATAGTTTTCAGATGTCAAGTACATATTAAACAGTTTGTCTTTAAAAAGTGGTTACTTCTGTAACAGTAAACATAATTTACATTGTTTCAGAATTATTTTAACAGGTAAAAGAACTTACTATTTTATATAACAAAAAACATGTTAACATTGTGGCTATTTAAAATAAGTATAATACAATATATGATGTGGTAACTAGACAACTATCTCAAGGTAGGCTATTTAATTATTAAAAACCAAGACTCCTCCTAAGCCAGTTATTTTTATAGATTTATTATTTATTACAATTTATTTACTCTGTATCCTGTCTGTGGCACCTCCATCATCTTCTCCCAATTCCATAGTCCTCCTCCCCTTCTATTTGACCCTAGCCTATCAGGTCTCATCAAAGCTGGATGGATCTTCTTCCTCTTCTTTGTCCCCTTCATAAACTTCTTCTTATTATTAGCATTTGTCCCCATAAAAATACACACAAAATTAATGTTGACTATTCCCAAGCATAAGATTACACGGGGGGGGGGAAAGATAATGAAGAACTTTTGAAATATTTATACCTTTATTTATTTTTGTTTTTTAAGCAAACCACACATAACTGTTAATTAAACATATCATAGTAACTAATATACCCTAAGAAGTTACTTTTCCTACGTAATATAAACACTGCATCCTTTGATAAAAATCTCCTTATATATAAACATCTCAAATTATGCCAAGGACCCAATATGTGCAAGCAAAAATTTACTTTTGTTTATTGGATTTTGAGTTTAAAAATTTGTACATATGATTAAAATTATACATTAATTATATTTATAGGCTTGGCTTATTTTATGTTGTTGGAAATTAAAATATTCCCTTCGTTGTATGTCTGTGCATCATTTATTTAGGAAGAGATAGATAGATGATACATTCATACATGTAATGATAGATAATAGATGATAGATAGATGATAGATAAATAGGTAGATAGACAATGGTAATGATAAATGATAAACAGGTAGAGAGATAAGAGGGGATAGATACAGATAGAAGGTAGATTTGCTTTATGTATTTATTTATCTTGGCACTTTGATTCTATATATTATCTAATTGAATGATGGTAAAGTCTGTATGGTGGTGAAGAAATTTCTTTAATAAGTATGTTTTCTGGATTATTATTTTATTTTATTACTTATGTTATTTTTTAAATTATCATACAGTTATGTCTCTGAGTAAATTCCATAGCATGGTCCAAAACAGTTGTACTATTTTATACTTCCAAAGCCAGCAAGTAACGAGTCTTTCACCAGCTCTACTGAGCAAGAGGAATTTTCATCATTCTGAAAATAAATAAGCTAACAATTATGAAGGTTAAGCTCATTCTGGTTTTAATTTCTATTTCTATGATATTGGTCATTTTGAATAGTCTTCATACAGCTCTTGGCCATGAATATGCATACACACACATACACACATATATACATATTAAATTTTCATTCAAGATATTTTACTTTCTTGCTATAGTGTTACTTTAGTTACTTAAACATTATAAGTGCAAATCCTTTATTAGACATATGGGTTTTAAATTCTATCTTAAATTCTATGACCATTTCTTTACCCTATTACTTGGCTATTTTACCAATCTAAAGTGTTAGTAGGATACAATCACAGACTGTGATTTTAGAGGCAAGTCTAGACAACTAAGGGTTCTTGTTGTATTTTCTTGTGGCAGTTTGACAGTTTTGTATTTGATATTTAAGACTAAGTCATTTGAATAGATTTTTTTTATCCATGGCATTAGATGAGGTTCTAATTCCATTGTTCTGAATGCAAGTGTCCACTTTATCAACATAATTGTTTGAAAAGACTGTTATTACATTTTTATCATTAAATTTTGGTGTCTTGGCAAAAAAGTAAAACCATTGACCACTTTTTAATTACTCCATCTATTTTTGAAATTATAATTACATAATTTCCCATTCCCTTTCATCCCTCTAAAACATCCCATATATTCCTCTTTGCTGCATTTTAAATTCATGGCCTATTTTTCATTAATTGTTACATGCATATATGTGTATTTATTTACATATATTTGCCTATGTACATAAATACAACTTGCTCAGTCTATATAATATTTTTTGTATGTTTCTTTCATAGGGATGACCATTTGTACTGAATAAACAATTAGTATGTTCTTCCCTATGGAAAATAACTTCTTCTACACTCAGCATTCCTTAATGACCCTTAGTTTTTTGTGTAGGGTTAAGGTCTCCTGGGTTTTCTCCTGTATACTTTAATGTGTTGATTTTAGTGGACCGTGTTCAGCTATGCTTAGGTAGTCATGCTGGCTAGGTTTTATTAGTAGAGATTCCGGCATCACAAATTTGCCCCGATCTTTTGGTTTTTACAGTTACTCTGCAAATATGTGTCCTGCAACTATGTGTCAATACTTGTCAGTTATGCTTTGTTTTGGTTACTACAGCTTTGTAGCGTAATTTCAAAGCAGGTGTTGCTGTCTACTTTGTCTTATTGTTCAACATTACATTAAGTGTGTGTGCATGTCTGTGTGTGTACCTTTGCCAGTATTATGCTATTCTTTTACTTTTCTTAAAATAGCACTAAAATTCTTATAAAATTAACCTTGAAGTTCTTAATTGACTTGAATTTCAATAGATTTGAATTTTATTAATTATTCTATTTTAAAAACCTGTATTTTCCATTAACTAGGACTTTTGTCAGTTTGTTCGCAGATTTATATAATTTTGTCATATATTTTACTTCCTATATTAAAATATTTCTAAGTATTTTAACATTTACAACTGTCTACATTTTGATTGCTTTTGTGATAGATTACTGTTAATATTTAGGATTATTATAGATTTATACAAACTTGAAATTCTATAAAATTCATTGATTTTAGAGATGGAAAGCTTGTTTTTTTAAAATTTTAAGTGAGTGTTTGAGGCTTACACTGAGGCTAAATTTTGTTTGCTCTATGATAAGGCCTATAAGCTTTCTTCATTCTTTGTCATACATTTTTTTTCTTAACTATAATCTTTCAAACTCTTTTCATTCATAGAATCTTTCTTTTTTTACCTCTTTTTGCACTTCCATTATTTTTATTTTGTTCATTGCATTTTATTCCCATAATGTTATGATTAAACACATTAAATATTTATGTTTAATAGCATAGTTTATTCATTCACTATTTTGTGAGACCCCAAACTTAAAGGTGAAAGTCTAATTATCAAGGCAAAAAATCCTTCAATGTATTCCAACATTAAAGATGCGACACAGTTGTTGCTAAGTACTCCAGTCAGAAATGCAATGAAACGTACAATCAAATATCATCATTGAGTGTAATATCAGTGGGCCACAAACAAAACAATAAGACATAAATATGGAGTAGGTACTTGTTGCAGATGGGAGCTGGTTGACAGGGGAAGAAAATAAAAGAGCAAGGTGCAAGAATAATTGCAGAGCCTGGACCACATTGCAGCACACCTGACCTCACACTTCATACTAGTGGTCCCCAAAAGTTCAAACTACAAGATGGCAACCTTCAAGGACCAGCTGATTGTGAACTTCTTAAGGAAGATGAGGCCTGCCAGAACAAGATTTCAGTGGATGGGGTTGGTGCTGCATGGCTTGTAGCATCAGTATCTTAATGAAAGACTTGGCAGATGGGCTTGTCCTTGTCGACATCATAGAAGACAAACTGAAGGGAGGGATGATGGATCTCCAGCATGGCAGCATTTTCCTTAAAACATCAAAAATTGTTTCCGGCAAAGAGTACAAGTGTGACTTCAAATTTGAAGCAGGTCATTATCGTAGCTGGGGACCATCAGCAAGAGGGAGAGAGATGACTCAATTTGGTCCAGTGAAACGTGAACATCTTCAGGTTCATC
The DNA here is from genome assembly GCA_028658305.1 of Pachyuromys duprasi. Lineage (NCBI taxonomy): Eukaryota > Metazoa > Chordata > Mammalia > Rodentia > Muridae > Pachyuromys > Pachyuromys duprasi. Next base: position 3,342 of record JAQQSO010003647.1, on the reverse strand, counting down.
TATCCTATCGTTGTGAAGTACAGTCCAAACTGCAAGCTGCTCATTGTTTCCAGCCCAGTGGATATCTTCACCTATGTGACTTGGAAAATAAGTGGTTTTCCCAAAAAACCGAGTCATTGGAAGTGTCTGCATTCTGGATTTCTCTCGGGTTTGTTACCTGATGAGCGAAAAGGCTGGGAGTTCACCCACTAGGCTGTCATAGATGGGTCCAAGCAGAGCATGGAGACACTAGTGTGCCTGTGTGGAGTGGTGTGAATGTTGCCAGTGTCTCCCTGAAGAATCTGAACCCAGAAAGGGGCACCTACGCAGTCAAGGAGCAGTGAAAGGAGGTTCACAAGTGCCTATGAAGTGATCAAACTGAAATGTTGTACGTCTTGAGTCATAGGTCTCTCTGTGGCAGACTTGGCTGAGAGCTCAATGAAGAATCTTAGGCTAGTGCACCCCATTTCCATAATGATTAAGGGGCTTGATGGGATTAAAGATATTATCTTTCTCAGTGTCCCTTGTGTCCTGGGACAAAATGGAATCTTGGCTGTTGTGTGGGTGACTCTGTGACTCCTGAAGATGAAGCCTACCTGAAGAAGAGTGCAGACACACTCCCCATGTCCTAACACTCCATTGTCCAGGCCGTATCAGGGTTTCTATGGAGACCACACACTGTCTCTGTGGTTAGTGTAGTTGTATTGAGGTGGTCTAGGGGAAAACCTCAGTTCCCATAGCACAGAGGATGCTAAGAGGTACTTATGTAGTGGTAACCTGGTTATTGTGAAAATCCACTGCCAATTGTGTATGATCCTGGGAGCCTGTTGTGTCACTGTGCTGTGCACCTCACCAGACATGCTTAGGACAATGAGTTCCCAACTAGCCATAACCTGGCTCCAGGGTGTACGTCCATTATGCATATCTTGTGCATAAGTGTTCTAAAGGATATTATTTAGTGTATATGTGTCTTAGTGTACATGGCATTAGTATATAAAATAAGATCTGCATATGGATGATTCAACCAACTACCCAAGTGTCATGCCAATAAAAACATCAAATGTCTTGAAGAGTGGGAAAAAAAAAACCATTACAAACGTATGTCAAGTTCCAAAGAATAAATTTAATTTTAAAAAACCTAACAGTTCACTTCTTTAAAAACTGCTCATTTTCCAGGAAAAAAAAAGGTTAAAGTTGAAGTTATTGTTGGTGTAACTGTTGACGTTTTTGTTGTTGTTGATGATGAAGCTGTTTTTGTTAGTTCTGATTTAGCCAATTTATTTCATGAAAATATTTTCTAACAAGTTATCAGTCATTGTTGTTTCACCAACAGTGAATAAGTATTTCTTTTTCTCACACCCTTGCTAGCATCTTCTGTCATTTAATTTTGGGATAATAGCAATTCTGACTTCAATAAGACACAATCTAAAGTAGTTTTAATTTTTTAAATTTTATTTTATATCTTTATTTATTGCAATTTATTCACTTTGTATCCCCCTGCAGGCCCCTCCCTTGTATTCTCTCAGCCCTCCCATCCCCCCATGCCGTTTCCCTAGTCTCCTGATAGGGAAGGTCCTCCCCTCTTTCTATCTGACCCTAGCTTATCAGGTCTCATTAAGTCGGGCTGTTTCAAATTCCTCTGTGGCCTGACAAGGGTGCATCCCCAGGGGAAGGTGATCAGAGAGCCAGCCACTGAGTTCATGTCAGAGACAGCTCCTGCCCCCTTATAGGGAGTCCACTTGGAAACTGAGTAGCCAATGTGCTTCCTTTGAACAGGGATTCTAGGTCTTCTCCATGCATGGTTCTTAGTTGGCATATAGATCTCTGCAGGCCGCCTTGGGCCTATGTACTTTGGCTCTGTTGCTACTTTTTAGTTTCCCTGATGGCTAATGATGTTAGACACAATAAGGGCTAACCTACCAAAAGGAATGTACAGATTCAAAGCAATTGCTATCAGAATTTCAAAGCAGTTGTTCACATAAACTGAGAGAATGAATTTCATCTTTGTATGAAAATACAAAAAAAAAAAAAAAAAAAAAACAACAATCCAGGATAGCTAAAACAATCCTGGATAATAAAAGAAGTGAAGGAGGTACCACTATCACAGTTTTTCACTGCAAAGCTACAGTGATAAGAGCAGCATGGTATTGGCACAAAAACAAATCTCTGATCAATGAAATCAAAATTAAGATCCAGACACAAATCAATATACCTATGGACAAAGGATTTTTTATTTTAAAAAATGCCAGAAACGTACACTGAGAACAAGAGAACATCTTTAAAAAAATGGTTCTTGTCAAACTGGTTGGCTGGATATGGAAGAATCTAAATAAATTTACAGTTGTCACCATGAGCAAAACTCGATTCTAAATGAACCAAAGACCTCAAAATAAAGCCAGATACATAAACATGATAAAAATAGAAAACAGGGAACATCCTTGGACTCATTGGCACAGGAAAAAAATTAACACCATTAGCACAGTCACAAAGATCAAAAATAAATATATGAACCTCATGAAACTTGGAAGCTTCTGCAGGGCAAAAGACACCGTCTTTCAGACAAAAAGGCAGCCTTCAGAAAAAAAGAATTAGCTGCTACACATATGATAGATGTCCAAAATATATAAAGAACCAAACACAAACAAACAAACAAAAACAAAAAAAAACCTACACATAAAAAATATCCTTATTTTAAAAATGAGGAACTATTTCTTATTTCTTTTGGGGAAGAAAACTTATTTTTTTATTTATAATCACAGAAAAAATTGTGTATAGATGTAATATATAGATTCATACTGCTGTTTCTTCAGTGTTTCAAAAATATAACAAAGAAATATTAACATTTTATATACATACTTTTACTTTGTTTTTTTCTTACCTGTAAATTGTAACAGTATTACAGATGTGATCAAAATACACTCCTGAAAAAAAATGATCTTCCTTTCCCCTAGCAGCCTTCAGCAATCAAAACTCTTCAGCTAGTGCTTGGGACTTAGGAGCTCCTCTCCACCCATGCTCTTATGTTGATATTATGTCGGTCCTGGGAGGTCAAAAATGTTGAGGGAAAAAGACAAAAAGAAAGAGTATACAAATTTTAAATGAGATATTAATGAGTCTGTCTCTCTGTAGCTATTAACCTCAAGAAATTTCATATATGTAGATGCATGTATATGACAATTTCATATATATGTGAATGTACTTCATGTATACAGTTATACATATGAAATTGTTAAAAACATACATCTACATACATGAAATTTATTGAGGTTAATGGTTACTTAGAGATAGAATCTTTCATACCTTATATGTATAAATATATGTACACATATTAGGTATGAAAGATTCTATATATGTATATATATA
>JAQQSO010003646.1:0-13397 GCA_028658305.1 Pachyuromys duprasi | reverse complement strand
GCAGCCGCTTTGGCAGCTGCTTTGATATTTAAATCTCAGTGTGGAAGACAGGCTTCTACCAGGCCTTCCCCTGGAGTCACGGAAGAATTTGCAAGTCCATTGCCTTTTGTTTTGTAACAGCAGGTGGGAGAGCTTGTTAAAATCACAGCTCCTGCTTCACCTCCTTGTGGAGTTAACCCATTGTGTTGACTGTGTTTTATAAATAAAGCAAGGCTAGCTGGCCAGCCACTTTTTGCGTGCAGAGGGCTTGGAGCTAAGAGCAGACTGCCAAAAGCCTCTCGGAACATAACATGTGTTGTGCATTTTATTAATTTCAATCCTCACTTCTGACTCAGGAACCCGTTCTACTCTGCTGGCGGGCCCCAGCACTTGGGTGTCTATATGATACAAGAGTTAGCCTTCACTGGTCAGTGAGTGAAGAGAAAGAATCAGTATCTTTTAACATACTCTGAGAAACCACATACTGACATCACTGCCATGTCTTATTTGCTGGAATCAGGTCATTAAAATGTCATCCTTCACTCCTTGGAGGGGAATTAGGCTTTCTTTTGAGTGAAGAATATTAAATAATTTGTGGACCAATCTTAAAACTTTCCTATGTATTTTTACCATCTGACATTCTACTTTTGAACACTGATAGCAGCTTTATTGTATAAGCCAAACCCACAATCCAGGTGATCTTGGAGTAAAATATTACTCAGGAGTAAAAAGATATCAACTACTTAACAACAGACAACATGGATGAATGTTAAAAGTATTACCTGAGTTTTAAAAAAGGAACACAAAAGAAAACATACTGTCATACATTCTAAAAAAAGCTAGAATGACAATAATAGAAATCAGATAAAAAAAGCTAGAATGACAATAATAGAAATCAGATAAACAGTTGTTAAAGGCTGGGTTGGGAGAAAGGAGACTGACTGGAGTCCAACTTTGAGAAAAGGATGGAGGACAGGGACTGTCAATACTGTCATTCTTCTAACCATTAAAGTATGTCCCATATGGAATTCTCTTTCCCCAGTTTTCTACAAATGATGTCCCCACACACCACCATTATAAAATACATTATCAAAATAAGCACAAGTGTAAATTCTCCTTAAATACTCTTCCACACATGAATAAATATGCCTATGACTCCCATAGGTCTCTTTCACATCACTGTCAGTAGTTTTAAACCAGAAATTACTTCTCATGCCTGAAATAAACAGGTAAGTATGTTCAAGGAGTAGGGGTATAGCTCAGTGGTGACATACTTTACGAGCACGGGTAAGGCCCTAGATTGAATACATAATACTACAAAAAGGAGGCAGCAGCAAAAAAAAAAAAAAAAAAAAAAAAAAAAAAAAAAAAAAAAAAAAAAAAAAAAAAAAAAAAAAAAAAAGAGGGGAGATAGAAGGGAGCAAGTAATAGGAAGAAGACAAAAAGAACAAAAAAGAGAAGCAGGAGCAGGTAGATGAGAAACACATCTTCAGCAAAGCCATAATCCTCTAACACAGCACCTATAGTTTCTGAGATAAGCCATGGATAGTGGAATAATTGTATCTGATTTTAAACAGTGGCATTACCAGGCAGGCAACCATGAGTAACTCTGGGATGTTCCTACCCTGTGATGATTCTGAATGAGTCCAAGAGGCTATCCTGTTTCCTACTGGACTGAACATCGCTGTGTGGCACTTTAGAGAAAAAAACATTCTTTGAGAACCTTCAAATCACTGTATGAAAAGAGCTTTAAAGGAGTACACACTGAAAACATACTACACAACAAAAAATGCTCTATATGCTTATATACAAATAGTATGTTAAAATGGCACTTTTTGTAATTTCAGCTACTCAAGAAGCTGAGGTAGGAAGAACCCTTGAGCCTAGAAGCTGAAGGCCAGCCTGAACAATAATATTAAGACTGTATTTCAAATGAATAAATAAAAATGTTACTAAAGAACATGTAAAATGGCTTCCACCATATTGGTCATAATGGAAAATAGCACAAGGTAAATTTATTGCATGAACTGAAACTTGCTTTCCTATCGTGTGGTACCAAAGACTGTCTATGTTTACAAATACTGTATGTGTCCTATAAACAAAAGCAGTGAAGTACTTTATAATGTCTATTAATCACAGCATCACGTAGGAGAGTAATCTGGTACTTTCCTTTGACATTCACATCCGCTCCACCCATTAATAGTTCACTTATTGTCTGATAATATCCTCCTACACTAGCTTCATGAAGTGGCTGTCCAACCTATTATACAAAAAAGGATATTTATTTGACATCTTAATAATATTTCAAGCCTTCTCTTTTAAAAAGCAAAACAATTATAGGAGCTAAAGAGATGCCTCAGCTGTCAGCACATTCAATTTTTTTTTTTTTTTTTTTACAATTTATTCACCTACCCTCATCTCCTCCTGGTCTCACCCTCCCTTCTTCACCCCCCATCCCTCTCTCCTAGTCCACTGATAGGGGATGTCCTCCTCCCTTACTATCTGACCTAGCCTATCAGGTTCATCAGGTCTGCCTGAATCCACTTCCTCTGTGGGCTGGCTAGGTTGCCCAGCCAGGGGGAAGTGATCAAAGAGCAGGCAACCAAGTTCATGTCAGAGACTGACCCTACTCCCCTTACTAAGTAACCTACATGGAAACTGAGCTGCTAGGATAAAAATCTACAGACCTAAAGAAGCTAAACAACAAGGACCCTAGGGAAGATGCTTAATTCTCATTTGGAAGGGCAAACAGGACAGATAGCATAAGTGGTAGAAAAGAGGGAACAGGACAGGAGCTTATCACAGATGTCCTCTAAAAGACTCTACCCAGCAGGGGATCAATGCAGATGCTGAGGCTCACAGTGAAACTTTGGACAGAATGCAGGGAGTCACATGGAAGAAGAGGGAAATAGAAAGAGCTGGAAAAGACAGGAACTCCACAAGGAGACCAACAAATCCAAAAAATCTAGGCCCAGGGGGGACTGCAAAGACTGATGCATCAACCAAGGACCATGCATGGAGAGGACCTAGACCCCCTGCATGTATTTTTCTTGCAGGAAACCTGGGTTTGTTTCCCAAAACTCACACTGGGTATCTCATAACTACTTATAATTCCAGTTCTAGGGGATCTAATGGCCTCATCTGGTCTTTATGGGCATTTACATTTACAGGCAGATACCCTTAACACAGAAATAAACACATACACACATAAAATTAAAACTAATAAGTATTTCAAAGCACTCTAATTTTAGATAGTTTCTTTAAAAGTACTCTGATAAAAGTATTTTATATTATTTACTGGATTCAAGAATAGTTGGAAATGTAGCTCAATTTATAGTGTGTGCCTAGCATGCGTTAGGACCTGTGCCTAGCATGCATTAGGACCTGGGTTCAAACTCTTTTACTACATAAAGCCATACATGGTTGTGTATGCTTGGAATCCATGCCCATGGGAAATAAAGACAGAAGAATATTAAGTTTCAAAGTCACCCTCTGATACACAACAAGTTTGAGGCCAAACTGAGCTACGTGAAACTCTGTCTTAAAAATAAAGAAAGATGAAGAAGTGAAGATGAAAAACAAATTCTTAACCCTGCTATGGCAAAATACAAAAAGGAGACAGATATTTTAATGACATGTGTGTGTGTATGTCTCTAAGTGGGTATGTACATAAGAATGTAATGCCCATGGAGGTTTCAAAGGTAATAGATGGTGGTTTTGAACTTCCTGGTGCAGGTGCTGAGAACTGAACTTAGGTCCCCTTGTAAGAGCATTATGAACTCTCAACTGTTGAGTCACCTCACTAACCTAAGAAGGCAAATATTTTAAAGCATTCTTAATTTCCCAAAGTAAGAAACAATCCTTACAGGGCATTTATCAACTAACTGAGATTGGGTTACAAGCTACTTTCTGCAGAAAAAAAGGGAAAAACTTTATTTCTAATTCAAGGTATAATCATTAAAACATCTTAGCCAGAAGACCACATGTGTGTGAGTTCAGTGGTAGAAAAGAGGCAACAGGACAGGAGCTTACTACAGATGTCCTCTAAGAGACTCTTACCTAGCAAAGGATCCAAGCAGATGCAGAGGCTCACAGCCAAACTTTGGGCAGAGTGCAAATACGCTGTTCACTTATAAAATAGCTATTTATATTTATAGTAATTCAACTAACAAACAAAATACAATGTCTTTATACAAATATCTTCTCTGTTTGTTAGAGGTAATAGTATGTTGTTGATAATTATTAAATTCTAATAAGTTATGTGATAGATTTAATAAAATCTAAAAAATATTAAAATCATTTTTAACTTACAATTTAGGTCTCAATCTAGCACTGAAATTTTTAGACTGGAAATTTCATTTTTGTTGAATTTTCTGCCCTCAACCTCCTGGACTTAAAAGAGATCTCCTATTTCAGTAACAACCATTAAAAATGTTTGCAAATATTCTCCAGTGTTCCATCAAGGGGAAAGTCAACTCAACTGAGAAACTATTAATACAAACATCATGAAAGTAGTTCCCCTTAAACCACAAACTATGGAGCCTTAAAAAAGAAATAAAGAATATCAAACCAGTAAGTATATTACTTGTAGATTTTTCCTCTACAAAGATAAATAAAAAAAAACCAAACATTTGGTTCTTTCAGAAAAACAGTAAGATTGATAGTCCTTTATTCAAATTAACTAAAAGGCAGAGACAGAATATTCAAATTAACAAAATTAGGAACAAAAGGGAGACATAACAACAGACACCACGGAAATCCAGAAAATCATAACTTTAAAAATCTGAATTCTACTAAGTTGGAACATCGAAAACAAATAACTTTTCTTGATATATACCACTTACCAAAGTTAGGTCAAGCAATTTCAACAGATTTATAATCCCTAGTATGGTCATTAGAAGTCTCCTAACTAAAAGAACTCAGGTTTTGTGCAGAATTTTACCAGACTTTCAAAGAAAAGTTAATTCTAATTCTCCTCAAATTATTCCACAAAATAGAAGCAGAAGGAACAATGCCAATTCATTTTATGAGGTCACAGTATACCCTGATATCTAAACCACATAAAGACCCAACAAGGAAAGAAATTAGAGATAAATTTTCCTTGTAAACATCGATGCGAAATACACAATAAAATATGTGCATATTGAATACAAAAACACTGAAATAGGAGAAATCTCTTCAGTCCAGGAGACTGAGGCCAGAAATTTCAACAAAAATGGAATTTCCAGCCTAAAAATTTCACTGCTAAATTGTGAGGTCACACAGGCTTCATCCTAGAGATACAGGGATGGTTCAACATACAAAACCTGATAAGTGTAATCTACCACATAAACAAACAGAAACACAAAAACCACATGATCATCTCATTAGATGCAGAAAAGGCCTGTGATAAAATCCAACATCCATTCATAATAAAAGTCCTGGAAAGATTAGGGATCCAAGAGTATCCCTAATTAAGGATACTTTAACATAATAAGGCAGGTTACAGCAAGCCCACACCCAATGCCAATTTAGATGGAAACTCAAAAATAATTCCAATAAAACCAAGAACAAGACAAATTTTTCCATTTTCTCCATACCTATTCATTACAATACTTGAAGTTTAGCTAGAGCAATAAGACAACTGAATCAAGAGCATACAAACTTGAAAAGAAGTCAAAGTATCTTTATTTACAGATGATACACAACTGACCCCCCAAATTTTCAAGAAACTCCTACATCTGATAAACACTTTCTGCAAAATAGCTGGATTAAAAAAATTAACTCACAAAAATCAGTAGGCTTCCTATGTACAAATGACAAATGGACTGAGAAAGAAATTAGGAAAAAAATAACTTTGATAACAGTCCCAAATTATTTGTATGTGTGTGTGTGTGTGTGTGTGTGTGTGTGTCTGTAACTCTAACCAAGCAAGTTAAAGACTTAAATGATTGAAAACTTCAAGTGTTGAAGAAAGAAATTGTAGAAGATACCAGAAGATAGGAAGGTCTCCCATGCTCATGGAACAGTAGGATTAACTAAAAATGGCTGCCTCACCAAAAGAAATCTAGGGATTCAATTCAATCCCTATTAAAATTCCAACACAAGTTCTCACAGATCTTGAAAGAAAAAAAATTCAGCTCAATATGGAAGCACACACACAAACTGAGGATAGCTGTTGGACTCCCGAGGTGGGGACACCCTCCGTTCCTCAGGATAGACGCCAGACCTCAATAACCCACAAAAACAGAGCTTGATGCAAACAGCAAGAGGTTTAATTAGTAGCCGGCATGCCGGGGCTCCGCACACAGCTCCCAAGCAAGGGAGTGATGCGGAGCACCCAGCAATGGAATCACAGAGTTTATAAAGGCAAAACCCACAAAACAGGAGGGGGGCTAGGGGTAAGGGACTTTCCTAATGGGGCAGTCTGTGATTGGCTATGCCCAGGTGTGGTGACTAGGGGACGGTTAGAGATTGTATCCATAGCTACAGAAGGGTGTCTCTTAGAAACGTTTTGTATCAGATCCGGGTTTGGTATTGTATCAGATCCGGGTTTGGTATTGAATCAGATCCAGGTTTGGTAATGATTAAACTAAGAGTCTTAGTTCCCATGGTTAGTTCCCATGGTTAGGGCCAAGTTAAAATTTTCCATCCTAAAATAATTGTGAGCAATAAAAGAACTGCTGGAGGTATACATTCCTGATTTTTTAAACAACATATTATTGGCCAAACAGGTAAGTTGATCAACAGAATCAAATTAAAAACCCAGACATAAATTCACACACCCATAGACACCTGATTTTTTTTTTTATAAAGAAGCCACAAATACACACTAGAAAAATGACAGCATCTTCAAATGGTGCTTGTCAAACTGGATGGCTGCATGTAGAAGAATCCAAATAGACCCACTTAGCATCATACACTAACTCCAAACGGAGTGTAGGCCAGGGAGAAACTGAGGCACTACCTTCGGCAGTGAAGTATCCAGGCTGCTCTGTGTTTCTCTGTGCTCCCAGAAGCCAATCCTGGCAATCAGCATTATATTCTGTTTCTGATACTGGAATAAAAAGTCTGATTGTTTGCAATAACCTTGTTACAGTCACAGTCTTGCTATGACCCCTACAGACTGTGCCTGGTCATGATTTCTCTCTCAATGCCGTATCAGTTAACCTTGACCGAGTAAATAAGCATGGGCTCTTAGAGTAGGACACGGACACAAAAGAACATTATTTAGCTATTTTAAAAATGACATCGTGAAATTTTACAGCAAATGGATGGAACTAGAAAAAAATCATCCTGATCCTGACCCAGAAAGACAAATATGGTAAATACTTGCTTATATGTGGATATTAACCCTTAAGTCAATGATAGCCAAACTACAATCTGTAGAACCATAGAAGGTAGTTATAGAACAAGGGACCAGAAGCAACAGATGAATCTAGTTAGGAAAGAGAAATGGAATAGATAATTAAAGGATCTGAGGGGGGGCGGGAAAGAAGGAGGAGGTTTAAGGAGAAAATAAATATAAAGTTAGCTAAAAGTAAGGGCAATTGAGGGGAAGTATGGAAAGCTAACACAGCAGAAACTTCTTAAACTATGTAACATATATTAAGGAAATCTAAATGAAATCACCAAATAACAGGGAAGAGAGATTCTCAACTGGCCATTTCTTGTCACCAACGCTTTCAGTACCAGAATTTGGTACTGTAGGCCGAATGCATCTCATGGGAATCCCCACACAACCCAGGCAATTTCCAAAACAGTACATTGTTGTCCACAATCTGACAGCAAGGCCCCGTTGCTAAAGAGAACACACACACAACTTGTTGCACAAGGAGACGTCAAGCTGGGGCCTACTCTCCTATGGGCTGGTATCTTTGGTGCAGGAAGGTACTCCACAAGCCACCAAAGGAGAAATGAAACAGCAACCTAGCTATAAATCCTTTAATCTACAGTGGTGTCCTACCTGCAAGATATGCTAGGGAATGCTAGTATATGCAAGTATATGTTAGTAGCACATACTTGCAGGAGTAACCAACCAATACCTCATTTGACTTAAGGTCCACTTCACCAGGCAGAAGCTATATTCTGCTGGTAGACAGCCCAGGGACCTCAGGTAAAAACCAAACTCTACTAGTCTAAACAAAGACAAAATGTATAATAAAACGATTCCTAAAGATATTCCATTATACTTATAAATAAGTGACTTGTTCATCCATCATCAGAGCAGCTTCCTCCTGTAGCAGATGGTAACAAATACACAGATGTACAGCCAGACATAACACAGACAGCAAAAGAACCTAGAACATTCAGCCTTAAATCGAATGTTGCCAACAAATCCCTCACACCAGAGTTCAGGGAACTCCATGGAAGAAGAGGCAGAAAGATTTTAAGAACCAGAGGGGATGGAGGACACCAGAAGAACAAAGCCCTCTAAATCAACATGAGCAAAGCAAAGCAAAATCACAAAGACTGAAGCAGCGTGTACAGGTCTGCACCATGTATATATTATGACTTGTAGTTTAGTGTTCTTATTGAATTCCTAAGTGTGTGAATGAGTGTGTTTCTGACTTTTGTGACTTCTCTTTAACTCTTTTCCTTCTGTTTGGTCTGTCCTGTCCAACTTCAAGGTGACAGCTGATTATTATTATTATGTTTTACTTTGTCATATCTCTTAGAAGCCTGTTCCTTTCTAATAAGAGACAGAAAGGGACTAGAATCAGATAGGAGAGGGTAGGGAGAAACTGGGAGGAAAAGAGAAGGGTCAACCATCACCAGGTTATATTATGCGAAAAAAATCTATTTTTAATACAAAGGAGGAGAATAATATGCAAGTAAGTAAATACTGCTTATAGATTTTACCCTAAAAGTTTCCTTGAAACACACATGGTTCTTCAAAGGAACAATTATAAAATTATCCTGTAATATTTGATCTATACACATGTGATAAATAGCTATATCATAAGGGCTGAGGAAAAATGAACCTGTATATAATTAATGTCCTTATATTTTATATAAGCTATAACAATATTAGCTCTAAGAAAACTATGGAACATTACAGGTATAAGTTATCACTATACTACCCACTAAGAACAACAAAAAAGAAACAAGCAGATTAATGAGAAGAACAGTAATCCTAACCCCTTTTTTATATTAAGTAAAAAATGACCAATTACTCAAATTTCAATTGAAAAGCAGAAACTGGCAGTGTGGGTTTTTTTAAAGTGTGTCATCTATTACAAGCATATTTTAAATAAAAGATTAAATTAAAATGCTGGAAAGATGACTATATAACAATAAGTGAATGATTAGGATATTAAAGATAGTGGTAGATTTCAAGGCATGTATTATCAGTAATGAAAAGCTTATATAATAATAAAAGGGACAGTAAAATCAAAACTGCATATATACATATATATTAACGAGGCTTTAAAGTATAAGGGGCAAAAATTTGGGCATAACTAAAGGAAGACGTATACAATTCCACAAGCATAGCTGTAAAGAAATTAACAACTCTCTAAGAAAATAATAGATCAACAGACAAAAATTCATTAAAGACATAAACAACCTGAACTGCATTGTCAACACCTCATCAAACTGGTTTATAGACATTATATCCAACAACTGAAGAATAAGCATCCACGTGTATATGAAATATTTACCAAGAGATTATGTACAAAGTAAAAGTTCAATTCTCAATAAATGTAAATGAATCAAACTTATTTAACTATGGCTTTTACAGACCAATGAAATCAGTACTAGAGAGATTATCAAGAGAAGGCTGGCAAGATAAATCAGAAAGAAAAGGCTCTTGTCGGATAAGCCTGGTAACCCAAGTTCAAACTGTGGAACCCATGTAAACATGTAAGTAGAGAAGCAACTTTACAAAGCTGTCTTCTAACCTCCACATGCACATCAACACAACACATGATCATGCACAAATATGCACACATACAATTATTTTCAAAAGATATCAAGATAACCTCTAAATATTTAGAATTTAAACTTCTAATAAAATCGCTAGATAGAATTAAAAGACCATATAATAAATTACAAATACTTCAAACTGGGTAACACTGAAACAAAATATACTAAAATTTGTGTGATGCAGCAAAGTGGTACTTGGAGGGAATTATAAAGCTTTACATGCTTAGATTAGTTGAAAAGACACAAAATCAATAGCTTCCTTTCCCACTTCACAGAACTGAAAAAGCTAATATCATAAGGTAGCTGACCAGAGTTGCTTGGTACAATTTACTTCGTGAGAAAAAAACAGGACCAGAAGAAAGGAAAAGTAACAGCTGTTCAACTAAGGTATTTGAGGAAGAATTCAGGAGTGCAGAGAGAATGAGAGATCTGCAGACCACACAGATTCAGGATGGCTTAATTAATGAAGATCAAAACACCAAACAAAAACCATAGCTTCAGCTGCCAGCTTATGTAAACCTAGAGTTACCTGGAAAGAAAGGAACCCTGTTTTGAAGAGGTACATAGATCAGGCTGGCCTGCTGGCCTGTGGCCATGTCTGTGGAGAATTTTTGTAAGCGTTAACTGATGCAGAGGGGCCCAGCCCACTAAGGGAGGAGGGATGTCTGACCCCTCCACAGGTACTTCCTTGGTCAATTCTTACCTCTAGGTTCCTGCTTGAGTTCCTGTCTTGACTTCCCTTGATGGACTATAACCTATAAAATGTAAACCCTTTGCTTTCCAAAACTGTTTTTTTGACATTTTTTTTTCACAGCAACAGAAAGCAAACTAGATCAAAGCACAAGTAACTACTGTCCCATTTCCCTACTCATAGCAACCATGAACCAATGAAGAACTTCACATGACAAGGAATGGTGGCCCCACTAGCAACACAAGCACCTTAAAATTTGTTGTTGGAGAAGCCTTTAGTCCTTGCAGGCCCTGAGCCACATTGAGGGGCTTTCAGGAAATTTGTACTATTGTATTGCACCAAAAAAAGAATTCATCCCAAGTTGGGCCTTCCTCAACTGGAACATTCCTATCTAGTGTCATCTGAAGCCCTGTCAACCTGAGGTCTTACAAAACAGTCCCAAAAAGCAGCTGAGCAGCTTGGTCCAAGGTAACAACAAAAATCCCTGTGCAATGTGGGTGGTGGGCAAACACACACACACCCAGAGAGAGAGAAGAGAGAGAGGAGGGGGACAAAATTAACTTAAAAAGCAAACCCTGAGAGGTGCCCTGCCTGAGTATACAATGGCAACTCAGGTTCCAAGAAATGAAATAACACCAACAAACACTTCATCCCTGCTGCCAGGAATCATGGACCCACCCAGACCAAAACAATGGCCAACAGAGCAGATCTGCCTTTATACCATGCCCAAGCACTGTGCTGCTGTGACAGTCAAACCCAGACGCAGCAGCAATCACTGTCTGTGACATCTACATTCCTCAGCACATGGTAAATAGTTCCATTTTTAATTTTAAGGTACCCCAAACTGATTTCAATAGTGTTGTGCTGACAGCTCATTTTCTAAATAAAAATAACTGGGTCAACTTGTTAAATTACAGGTGTCTGTGTACACACACATACAGAGGGGGGGAGAGGGAAAGAGAGAGATAGAGGGACACAGAGACAGACTGAAAAAGACAGAGACAAAAATGGTGTAGTTTTACATTTTTTATGTGCATTTGGTGTTTGGCATACATATATGCTGGGTAAGGAGTCAGAGCCATGGAATTTGAGTTACAGACCAAACAGTTGTTAGCTGCCATTGGTGGGAATTGAACTCAGGACCTCTGGAAGAACAACCAATACTCTTAACTGCTGAGCCATCTCTCCAGCCCCAGAAAATGTATATTTTTAAACAAATATTGTAGATCATTTCTGATGAAAATGGCTTAAAGAATACCTTGTGGCAATACTTCTCTTTCTGACTAAAGAATATGAAGGAATGAAAACAGAGATAGGATGCGAAGTAGGAACAAATGAGTAATAAATGTTTGAGGAACCTGGAAAATAACAAGTAATTCATGGAGGCCACAGAAGTGCTTGAGGGAATGAGGACACGGCTGAAGACATAAAAGGATGGCATTGGCACAAGAAAAAGAGAAATGAAAAAATAAATTACATAACTGGGAAATTCATAAAGCCAAACCTGGTTACATGTAGACTATTCTTGAACTCAAGAAACAGTAAGTACTGAAGAAAAGACTATGAAACTCTTGAAATGTCAAGAGAGACTCTGTCTCAAGGAAATAATGTGGAACGTGGGAAAGCAAGACACCTGATGCCTCCTTTGGCCTCTGCATTCAAAGGCACACGCATGTACACCAACATACCCACATGCATGAAACATACACACACAGCTCTATGGTTTGTACGTGTGCATATTTGTACATGTAAGTGTGACAGATGTGAGGATATGTGCAGGGGCACATGGGGGCCAGCCAGAGGTCAATGTCAAGAGTCTTTGCTCAAGCAGTTTTTGAGACGGGGTTTCTCACTACACCTATAGCTAAAGAATTTGACAAAACGCTGGCCATCAATACCCACACATCTTCCTGTCGCCGCCTCTCCAAGTGCTGGGGTTGCAAGAATGTGCTTGTCTCTGCCACTGTTCCACAGTTATGAAGAGGCACTATGACAAGGCAACACTTATAACACAAAGCATCAACTTGTGGCTCACAATTGCAGAAGTTTAGTCCGTTATTATCATGGTGGGAACATGGCAATATACGGTAGCGAAGAGCTACATCCTGATCCTCAGGTCTGGAAAGAGGGGCTATGTGAAACCTCTAAGCCCACCCACACTGATATATTTCATCCAACAAGGCCACACAGACTCCAACATGGCCACATTCCCTGATCCTTCTAATCTTTTCAAAAGCTCTACTCCCTGGTGACTAAACATTCAAACACAAGAGCCCATGAGCACCATTCTTGGTCAAACCACCACATTGCTGGAAACTAAACCCAGGTCCTCTATTTGTTTGGCAAGCACTTTCCTGAATGAGCTACATCCTCTGCTCCAAAACCTACTTTTGATTGAGATCTCAAGTACTTGTAAGTAACTGAGGGGGAAGAAAGCTTCGTAAGTTCTAAATCTAATTGAGCACTAGTTTCTTGTTTCCATTTGTTCAACTCTCCTTTTCGTACCTCAGGAGGAATTTTAAACCCTCTTCTTATAGGTATGATATAGGTTTAATTGTCATAAGTAGCATTTTCCTTCTTTTTTACAGCACTGTAATTATTATAATTATATATAATTTCCTCTTACACTGCTTATTTAGTTAATATATGAGATACACTGTTCTTGGGTTTTTTTCAGTTTATTTATTTTTTTATAATTTATTTATTTTTATATCAATCACAGGTTAGGTACTTTGCATCCCAGGCGTAGCCTCCTCCCTCATTCCCTCCCACCCTCCCACTCCCTCCCTCCCTCATCTCCCTCCTCCCACTCCAAGTCCAC
>JAQQSO010003645.1:0-13397 GCA_028658305.1 Pachyuromys duprasi | reverse complement strand
AAAGAAAGAAAGAAAGAAAGAAAGAAAGAAAGAAAGAAAGAAAGAAAGGAAGGAAGGAAGGAAGGAAGGAAGGAAGGAAGGAAGGAAGGAAGGAAGGAAGGAAGGAAAGAAGGAAGGAAGAAAGAGAAAGAAAGAAACACACACCAAAAAGGAGTAGACTGCTGGAAATATTCAAGCTCCGGGCTGAAACCAATAAATTAGAAACAAATAAAACAACTAAAGAATCAATGAAACCAAGAGCTGGTTCTTTGAGAAAATCAACAAGATAGACAAACCCCTAGCCAAACTTACTAAAAGGCAGAGAGACACTGTCCAAACCAACAAAATCAGAAATGAAAAGGGGGACATAACCACAGAAACTTAGGAAACCCAAACAAACATGCCTTACTTCAAAAGCCTATACACTACAAATTTTGAAAATCTAAATGAAATGAATAATTTTCTTCATAGATTCCACAAGCCAAAGCTGAATCAAGACCAGGTAAATCAATTAAATATTCCTATATCCCCTAATGAAATAGAAGAACTCATCAAAACAACAATAATGACAAAAACCCAGGGCCAGATGGTTTCAGCTCAGAATTCTACCAGACTTTCAAAGAGCTAACACGGATACTCTTTAAACTATTCCACAAAATAGAAACAGAAGGAATATGAACAAACTCATTCTATGAAGCCACAGTCATGTTGATAACTAAACCTCACAAAGACACAACAAAAAAAGGGAATTTCAGGCCAATCTCTCTTGTGTACATTGATGCAAAAATACTAAAAACTGAATGCAAGAATACATCAAAGATATCATCCAACATGACCAAGTAGGCTTCATTCCAGGTATGCAGGGGTGTTTCAATATACAGAAATCCATCAATGTAATCCACCATATAAACGAACTGAAGAGAAAGACATGCATAATAATCTCCTTGGATCCTGAAAAAGCACTCTTATAAAATCTAACATTCATTTATATTTAAAGTCTTGGAGAGATCAGGGATACAAGGCACTTACCTAAATATCGTAAAGGCAATATACAGCAAGCCTATAGCCAACATCAAACTCAATGGAGAGAAACTAAAATCAATCCCACTGAAATCAGGGACAATGCAAGGCTGCCCACTCTCTTCATACCTCTTCAACATAGCTCTTGAAGTCCTTGCTTGAGCAATGAAGATCAAGGGGATGCATTTAGGGAAGGAAGAAGTCAAAGTATCAATATTTGCAAATGATATGATGGTATACATGAGTGACACCAAAAATTCTACCAGGGAACTCCTACAGCTGATAAACACCATCAGCCAAGTGGCTGGATACAAAATCAACTCAAAAAATCAGTAGCCTTCCTGTATACAAAGGACAAATGGGATAAGAAAGAAATCATGGAAACAATGCCCTTCATAATAGCCACAAAGTATATAAAGTACCTGGGTATAACTCTAACCAAGCAAATCAAAGACTCGTATGAGAAAAACTTTCAGTCTCTGAAGAAAGAAAGAGAAGAACATATCAGAAGATGGAAAGATCTCCCATGCTCATGGATTGGCAGGAGTAACAGGAAAAATGGTCATCTTATCAAAAACAATGTACAGATTCAATGCAATTCCTATCAAATTACAAACACAATTCTTTACAGATTTTGAAAGAAAAATTCTCAACTTCATATGGAATAACAAAATCAACCAGAATTGCTAAAACAATCCTCTATAATAAAAGATCTTCTTGAGGGATCTGCATCTCTGATCTAAAACTTTGGCAATAGTAATAAAACTGAATGGTACTGGCATAAAAACAGGCTGTGGGATCAAAGGAATTGAATTGAAGACCCAGGAATAAAGCCAAACAGTTATGGACACCTGATTTTTGACAAAGATGCCAAAACCATACAATGGAAAAAGACAGCATCTTCAACAAATGGTGCTGGTCCATCTGGATATCTACATGTAGAAAAATGTAAATAGATCCATACCTATCATCCTTCACAAAACTAAAGTCCTAGTGGATCAAAGATCTCAATATAAAAACAGACACACTAACTCTGTTAGAAAAAAAAAAAAGTGGGGAAGATCCTTGACTTCATTGGCACAGAAGACAACTTCCTGAACAGAACAGAAGGATCAACAACCAATAAATGGAACCTCATGAAACTGAAAAGCTTTTGTAAAGCAAAGGACACTGTCCTCAGAACAAAATGACAGCCTACAGACTGGGAAAGGATCTTCACCAACCCTATATCTGACAGAGGGCTAATATCCAGACTATATAAAGAACTTAAGTTAAAAAGCAACAAATCAAGTAATCAAATAAAAAAATAGGGGACAGAGCTAACCGGGAGAATTCTCAATAGAGGAATGTGGAATGGCAGGGAAACACTTTAAAAAATGCTCAACATCCTTAGTCATCAGGGAAATGCAAATCAAAATGACCCTGAGATTTCACCTTACAACCATCAGAATTGCCAAAATCTCAAGTGACAACACATACTGGAGAGGATGTGGAGAAAGAGGGACCCTCCTCCATTGCTGTTGGGAATGTAAACTGGTACATCCAGTATGGAAATCTATCTGGTGGTTTCTCACACAATTAGGAATAGTGCTACCTCAAGAGACATTTATACTACTTCTAGGCATATATCCAAAAGATACTAAAGTACACAACAAGGACACTTGCACAACCATGTTTATGGCAGCTTTATTTGCAATAGTCAGACTATGGAAACAACTAAGATGTCCCTCAGTTAAGGAATGGATACATAAATTATACATTTACATAATGGAAACTACTCAGCAATTAAAAACAAGGAAATCCTGAAATTTGCAGGCAAATGGTGGGAACTATAAAAGATCATCCTGGGTGAGGTATCTCAGAAGTAGAAAGACACACATGGTATATACTCACATATAAGTTGACATTAGACGTGTAATATAGGATAATCATATTAAAATCTGTACACCTAAATAAACTATTCAAGAAGGAGGACCCTCAATAAGATACTCAAACTTCATTCAGAGAGGCAAATGGGACAGACATTGGAAGAAGGAGAAAACACAAAAAAAGGACAGGAGCCTACCACAGAGGGCATCTGAAAGACTCTACCAAGCAGGGTATCAAAACATATGGTGAG
The DNA here is from genome assembly GCA_028658305.1 of Pachyuromys duprasi. NCBI lineage: Eukaryota > Metazoa > Chordata > Mammalia > Rodentia > Muridae > Pachyuromys > Pachyuromys duprasi. Next base: position 10,279 of record JAQQSO010003645.1, on the reverse strand, counting down.
AATCATAGCCAAACTTGGGGCAGAGTGCAGGGAATCTTATAAAAGAAGGGGGAGCTAGAAACACCTGGAGAGGACAGGAGCTCTACAAGGAGAGCAATAGAACCAAAAATTCTGGGCACAGGGCTCTTTTGTGAAACTGATATTACAAAGAAGGACCATGCATGGAGATAACCTAGAACCACTGCCCAGATGTAGCCCATCACAGCTCAGTGTCCAAGAAGGTTCCCCAATAATAGAAATAGGGACTATCTCTGACATGAACTCATGGGCTGGCTCTTTGATCAGCTCCACCTAAGGGGAGTAGCCTTACCGGCCACAAAAGAAGGAAATGAAGACAGTCCAGATGAGACCTGAGAGGCTAGGGTCAGATGGAAGGGGAAGAGGACCTCCCCTCTAATTGGACTGGGAGAGGGGCATAGGAGAACAAGAGGGAGGGAGGGTGAGATTGGGGGGAGGTGGGGGATATGGCTATAGCTGGTATACAAAGTGAATAAACTGTAATTATAAAATTAAAATTAAAACGAAAAAAGTATATGTGGTACATTTACATAATAGAACATTTCTGAGCCATTAGAAGTGATACAATTTGCAGATAAAAGGGCAAAAACAGAAAAAGTTATTCTGAGTCAGGTAACACATAACCAGAAAGACATACTTGGTAAGTAATTGCTTATATATGGTTTTTAGTTACTAAGTTATTAATAATCGATATAACCACCAAGGGTATAAAGTACAGGAAGGAGAAGGAAGGATCTCTCTAGAAAGGGTAAATAAAAAGATAGCTGTTAATGCATGAGGGAAATTAAAGAGGAGAATGAAAAGAGGAAAGGGAAAAGGAGATAAAAAAGTGAATTTGGAACAGGATGGTGGATCAATGGAATCAAATAGAAGACCCAGAAGAAAACCCACACACTTACGGATACTTGATTTTTACAAAGAAGCCAAAACCATACAATGGAAAAAAGACAGCAACTTCAACAAATGGTGCTAGTATAACTGGATGCCTATGTGTAGAAAAAAGCAAATAGTTCCATATTTATCACCCTGCACAAAACTAAAGTCCAAATGGATCAAAGACCTCAATATAACACCATAGACACTAAATCTGTTAGAAGAAAAGGTGGAGAAAGCCTGGACCTCATTGGCACAGGAGATTACTTTCTGAACAGAACACCAACAGGACAGGCTCTAAGATCAACAATCAACAAGTGGGACCTCATGAAACTGAAATGCTTCTGTAAAGCAAAGGACACCATCATCAGAACAAAATGACAGCCTACAAACTGGGAAAGGATCTTTGCCAACCATATATCTGACAGAGGGCTAATATCCAGAATCTAGAAAAAACTCAAGAAGTTAAAAAGCAACAAATCAAGTAATCCACATGCAGTTTAAAAATGGCTTACAGAGAATTTTCTGTAGAGGAACATCAAATGGCAGAGAAATACTTAAAAGAGATGCTCAACATTCTTAGTCATCAGGGAAATGCAAATCAAATCGACCCTGAGATTTCACCTTACACTCATCAGAATGAAGACAAAAAGAAACACTTACCTGGCTTCCCTTTGACAAACATCCATGTAGAATGAGGCCCTAAGAAGTAGTTATACGGAAGAAATGTCATCATCTCATGTCCCTCAAGACTTACAATTACTGTGTCACCTGGAGAATGAAGTTCTGACCTTGAGGTTCTTAGAAACTGGTACCATTAAATGGAAAAGTGGACTTTTCTAATTCCAGGAGAACAGTAAATAGGCAAAGCTGAGTTTTGAATTTCCCATGTGTGAAATATTCTCTCAAGACCATATCTGTCTGTGTGGATTACCTCATCCCAGTCGTGTGAACAAAACAAAAGCAATAATAATAATAATAGTAATAAGAAGAACAATCATGATGATGATATCTAATTTTATTTTTTTACTTACATTTTTACTTTTTATTCGCTTCACATGGTTGTTGTGTCCCCATCCCTGTTCCCCTCCCAGTCATACCCTTCCTCCCTCCTCCCTCTCAGCTCTGCATTCACCTTTTCCTCAGAAAAAGGGAGCTCCCTTCCCCATCCAGCTCACCTCATCAAGCTGCATCAGGACTGAGCAACCTTGTGTCCTGGAAAGGCAGTCTTGCCAGGGGGCAGTGATCCAAAAGCTGGCAAGTGAGTCTGTGTCCAATGCAAACTCTACTTCCTTTACTAGAGGACCCACATGAGGCCTAAACCTACCATATGCTAAATCTTTGTAGGGGACCTAGGTCCAGTTCCTGCATGGTTGTTGCTTCAATACTAGCAAGACATTCTGGGCTTTGGCTGTGTTGATCTTCTTGTGAAACTCCTGTCACTTCCAGGTCCTTTTTCCCCATTTTTCCACAAGGTCCCCTACACATTACCCAATGTTTGGCTGTGAGCCTGGATTCTAGGAAATTGGAAAATCTAAAGAAAGAGGCTAATTTTGTTGATAAATAGGACTTACCAACGTTCAGTTAAGGCCAGGAAAACAGTTTAAATATTCCTGTAACCCTGAAGGGAATAGTGGCAGTTAGTTCTCTCAGCAAAAAACAAAACAAACAAAACAAAAGAAAACAAAAACAAAGTTTTTCAATGTCCTCGAACATGGGCGTTTTTTTATTTCTACTTTTCTTAATTTGGATATTCTCCCTCTGTCTTTTAGTTAGTTTGGTTAGCGGTTTCCTCTATCTTGTTTATTGTTTCAGTGAACCAGCTCTGGGCTTCATTAATTCTTTCGATCATTGTGCTTGTTTCTAAATTATTGATTTCAGCACTGAGTTTGATTACTTACTGCCATCTATTTCTTTTGGGTGAGTTTGCTTTTTTTTGTTCTAGAGCTTTAAGGTGTGCTTTTAATATGCTAGTATAAGAACTCTACAGTTTCTGGAAGAAGGGACTTAGTGCTATGAATTCCCCCTTAGCACCGCTTTCATTGTGTCACATAAGGTTGGCTACTTTGTGTCTTCCTTTTAATTGAATTCTAGGAAATTTTTAGTTTCTTTCTTTGTTTCTTCCCTGACCCTTGGGTTGTCCTTGAGTACAATTTTTTTTTCAGTTTCCATGTGTTAACAGGCTTTCTCTTCTTTCTGTTATTGCTGAGTTCTAGTTTTAATCCAAGGTGATCTGATTAAATACAAGTGGCTACTTCAATTTTCTTGTATCTACTGAGGCTTTCTTTATGCTCTTCAGAACTCTGAGGGCACCAGGAATGCACACATGCATACCTGCTGGAACAATACTTTCATATATAAATAAAAATGAATTCATGGTTTTTAAAAGAAGAAAAAATCCTTTAAAAATCTACTGGCATTTTAACTGCAAGATTTTCAGCACATTGATGATTCTCTTATCAGAACTGATGTGCACCAAAGGAGTAATTGTGGGATAGGCATTCATCACAAATTTGTGAATAGTCTGGATGAATGGGTCATACATCCACACAAGGAATGAGGTAGATGAGATGATGAAGTCCACCCAGTATACGACCACAAACAAAAATACCAGCAGCAAGATGGTCTGTGTTGCCCTTTTCTCAGGGGACGCTCTCAGAGGGTTGAAGCTATGAAGATGCTTGCATTGCCTCTGATGTCTGAACAAGATCATCACCATGTATGCACTTGTGGTCAGCATGACTCCTACAAGAAACACATCTCTGGAGGTTGTCACTGTTAAAAACAATCCCCTGATGATATAGTTCATTGGGAAGAATATGCAGGTTTCAGTGACCTTCATCTGGTTGGTCTCACTCACATTGGTAAATCCACCAACATAGAAGATCAGGTTACTACTGAAGGACAAATTGAAAAACCAAATACATAAGAAAGCATAGATCATGTATTTTTTAAGCTTGTGTTTAAATTTTGCCAACAGAGAGTTACTGGGACTGATAGTAACAGCCTGGAACACACTCAGGAGGCAGGTGATGCAGATAGAGAGGCCTCTCATTACCCTGTTTATGTAGAAAGTTGCTTTACATTTGATGTAATTCTCAATATTCAGTAACTTAAATATGTCTGTAAGCCAAATATCTCCTCCTGTGAGGACCATCATTATATGAATGAAGGTTAGTTGACAAGACATCAGGTCCATAGGCTTAGGTCTGTGACCAAGGATTGTGAAAGAATAGAAATAAAGAAGAAATATATTGGCCAGGACTCCAAGCCCAGCTTGAACATAAAGGACATCCTTTAATGAGGACATAGGTGAGAAGTATATTCTTCTTAAGACCATAGTGGAAGCATACTTCTTAAATCTGAAAAAAAAAAAACATTACTCATCAACCTTGTAATTCATTGGACAGTATGTCTCTATCATAATTCCATTTCCCCACCAATTTTGATTAATCTCCTATTTTTAACTTTTGATGTTCCAGACTGTCCATCATAGCCTGCTTTTGTACATAGTCTCTATGTATCACTTGTATATATAGCATATATAGATTAACAAATGCATCCACATTCATATCTATACATAACTCATACTTTGTGTGCCTGTATTTCACCTGCATATCACTTTAGAAAACCACTCCTATTGATTTAAATTGTCTTATTTTATTGTTACCACCTAAAATAGTAGTGAGCAGCACAAAATATTAATCACATTTTTACAACTGAAAAAAACTGTGTCAGTCTGAAGAAAAACATCACTAAAAGACTCCAGATAATCAGGTGAGTCAGTCTTATAGTCTATAATTTTACTATGTTGTATTTTGTAACAACGGTTTCATTCAAATTTCTAATAGAATCACAGTGATAATTCATGAAAATCTCACTATTTGAATCAGAAAAAGGTCTATCTCAATTTTCTTTGTGTTTGTTTGCTTATTCTTCCACAAAATCTTACATCCTCAGAATCTAGATAGATGCCTTTGGAGACCATTACTGTACTTTCCACACACTATTATGGGTAAAACCATTATGGTTGTAAGTGGACTTAGATGGCTTCCAGTGCAGTTCTTGTCCCATTTAAACTCCTTACAGCCACTGAGTTCATGTCAGTGTCAGTCTCTGTTTCCCTTACTAGAAAGCAACTGGGAGACTGAGCTGCCATTCTGTGCAGGGGTTCTAAGTTATCTCCATACATAGTCCTTCGTTGAAGTATCAGTCTCAGAAAAGAACCCTGGGCCCAGATTTTTTGCTTCTGTTGGAGTCCTTGTGGAACACCTGGTCCCCTCCAGATCTATCTTTCTAGCTCCCCTTTCTTTCATAAGATTTCTTGCCCAAAGTTTGGCTATGATTCTCAGCCTCTGCTTACATACCCTGCTGGATAGAGTCTTTCAGAGGCTCTCTGTGGTAGGGTCCTGCCCTGTTCCCTGTTTACTCCCTCTTCCAATGTCTATGTCTTTTTCCTTTCTGAGTGAGCGTACAGCATCTTCCCCAGAGTCCTCCTTGCTTGACTTCTTTACATGCACAGATTTTAGTACGTTTATCCTATATGTCTAATAAACACTTACAGGTGAGTATATACCACGTGTGTCTTTCTGCTTCTGGGATACACCATTCAGGATGATCTTTGCTAGTTCAATCTGTTTGACTGCAAATTTCATAATTTCCTTGCTTTTAACTGCTGAGTAGTATTCCATTGTGTAAATGTACCATAATTTCTGTACCCATTCCTCAGTTGAGGGCTATCTGGATTGTTTCCAGATTCTTGCTTTTATGAATAATGCTGCTACAAAGATGGCTAAGCAAATGTCCCTGTTGTACACTTGAGCATATTTTGGATATATGCCTAGGATTGATATAGCTGGATCTTGAGAGATAGCACTATTCCTAATTATCTGATAAAGTGCTAGAATGATTTGCAAAGCGGTTATACAAGTTTACATTTCCATCAGAAAGGTTCCCCTTTCTCCACATCCCTCCAGCATGTTCTCACTGACATTTTAGATCTTAGTGATTCTGATGGGTGCAAGGTGAAATCCCAGGGTGTTCTTATTTTCCTTCCCCACAGATTCAATATAATCCCACCAAAATAAGACCACAATTCTTTACAAAACTTGAAAGAAGAATTCTCAATTTCATGTGGAAAAACATAAAACACAGAATTGCTAAAACAATCTTGTATAATAACAGATCATTTTGGTGGTATCTCCATCCCTGATCTCAAGCTGCAACAGTAATAAAAACTGCATGGTATTGGCATAGAAACAAAATGGTGAATCAATGGAAATGATTAGAAGATTCAGAAATAAATCCACACACCTATGGATACTTGATTTTTTTTTTTTACAAAGAAGTCAACATCATACAATGTCCCTAGCTTACCAGGACTGGCAGCATTGTTCTCCCTGTTATATGGCAAGGATGCACCCTTTAAGGGGAGGTGATGAGAGACCCTGTCACTGAGTTCATGCCAGAGAAAGCCCCTGCTTCTGGATGTAAGGTGAATAAAATAATTAAAAAATATTATAAAAGAACACTTTGAAGTGAGCCTAATGGTGGTGGTGCACACCTTTATTCCAAGCACTCAGGATGCAGAGGCAGGTGAATCTCTGCGTTTGAAGCCAACCTGTTATATCTGGTGAGTTCTAGGACAGCAAGGAGAAAGCCTGGAGGTGGATCCAAGATGGCAGCAACAAGCTCACAGTTTCTGAGTTGCAAAACAGATGAAGTACTGGAGTTGGTGAGTGGAGGGACAACTGAAGCCAGGGAAACTACAGTGAGGCTTTCTGAATGAGAGGGAACATCGCACGAGGTGAGACCTTTGGTCTCTGGACACTCAGACTTGTTTGAAGGAGAGAAATATCTTTTGATTTCCTGGCACTCCCCTTTTTCCGGCCTCCCTCCCCTTCAGCATAGCCAGCTCACCAAGATTCTCAGATCAGAGCTCTCTGCCTGGGGACTGCTGTGGCAGAGATGGGCCTCCTAGTTCCTCAGCCACACCTGCCAGCTGTACCTGCTTTTGGAATTCCAGATCCTCGGCACCATCCTTACTGTGTCCCAGGCCTGTGTGTGGCCATACAGACTCCACTGGTCTCCCAGCCACTGACTGTCGGACCTGCCAAATCCTCGGTGACAGATAATAGGCTATATGGCCAGCAAAGTCCAGCAGACCTGCCAAACAAGCTAGCCACACCAGGCTCTAGGCCTTCCAGGTCAGGAGACCACAGTGGTGGGCCCCTAGGACTTCCCAGAAGGCATCTGGACCAGCATCCCAGTCTCCAGCTGTAGCTGGATGACCTAACCTGGCCACTGCAGCACCACTGAGCTGGCTGAGCTCCTTAGTCCTCCTGCATAGGACTAAGCAGGTTCAAACCAGAGAGTAGAGAGCCCGGATACCATAATCCTTGCCGATGTGACCTGCTTGAGAGTGAATAAACCCTCAAGAACCTGCAGAGCCTCAGATCCAGGATCCTTCTAAACAAGTGGCCAGGCATCTGACCCTCCCTACCCACACACACATTGTGGAAAACAGAGGGACTCTTGGGACATCGAAAACCCTGCTATGGAGGTCCAACAGTAGCGTTCAAGCAGATAAAGCTGGGAGCTCAGACAGAGCCTAATATCAGGGGCCTGTAGGCCACTGATGTATACAGAGAATTTGCATAAGGAAATTGTGCTGTGATTATCCGCAGTGTGTGATCCATTTACAGTACATGCACAAGTAACCCTTAGATGATTGCAAGGCAGAGGCCCTCCCACACACTCAAGGGTTCTACATTCTCTATCACTCTGTCCCTCCAAGCACACTTCCACACACATTTCCACACACATGCTCACCCACATTTGTCCTTCTGCACCCATGAACTTTCCTCCCACAGGTACAGCGGAAGCGCCAATGCACACGCTGAGGTCACTGGACTTCTCTCAGGTTCCTGAAGAATTCTCAGACACTGGAGAGAGAATGTACCAGTCTGAACTATAGAATGCAGGAACAATCAGGGAAGGTTAAAGATAAGCCAATGGCAAAGGTTAGCAAAAGAACACATCCAACATAAATCAGGATATCATGGCTTCACCAGAAAACCCCAAAACTGATGGATACTCCAATTTATCAGAAACACAGGAAAATGACTTTAAAGCTATGGTTACCCAATTATTTGAAGCACCAAAGAGGACACAAACAAATCTCTCAGAGCAATAGCAACACACATAAAGACAGTTAAAGAGGAAATAAACAAATCTCTCAAAGATTTGGCCAACAAAGTGGAGGCAAAGAAAGAGGAAGTAAACAAAATTCTCAAAGAAACAAAGGCAAATATAGCCAAACAAATAGAGGCATAAGTAGAGATATAATTAGTGGCATATAGAGAGGAAATGACCAAAAATAGGGAGACCATCATTGAGAGACAGGAATCCACATTCAAACGTATGAAGGAAATGGTGCAAGGCATGAAAACAGAATTAGAATCAATAAAGAAAACACAAACTGAGAAAACCCTGGAGCTGGAGAACTTAGAGAAAAGATCAGGAACCACAAAGGTAAGCATCACCAGCAGAATACAAGAGATGGAAGAGAGAATCTCTGGTGCTGAAGATACAATTGTAGAAATTGATACTACTCTCAAACAAAAAGTAAAATCAGAAAAGTCAAAACCACAAAATGTCCAAGAAATCAAGGACACCATGAAGAGATAAAATATATGAATAATATGAATTGATGAAATGGATGATTCCAGGCTCCAAGGTCAGAAAATATTTTCAAGAAAATAATAGAAGAAAATTTTCCCAACCTAAAGAAAGAGATGTCCATAAACATATGAGAGGCCTACAGAACACCAAACAGACTGGAGCAGAAAAGAAGCTCCTCATGTCACATCAGAGTCAAAGCACTAACTCTACAGAACCAAGGGAAGATATTAAAAGAAGCAAGGGAAAAAGACCAAGTAACATATAAAGGTAGCCCTATCAGAGTCACACGAGAATTCTCAACAGAAACTATGAAATCCAGAAGGTCCTGGGCAGATATCATGCAAACTCTAAAAGACCACAGATGCCAACCCAGACTACTATACCCTGCAAAGCTTTCAATCAACACAGATGAAGAAAACAAACCTTCCATGAGAAAAGTACACTTAAACAATATCTATACAGAAAGATACTAGAAGGAAAACTCCAACAAAATCAACTATACCCAAGAAAACACAGAATATAGATAACTTCACAATAAAAAGGTAAAGAAAACAAGCATTGAAACACAGAAATACCATCAACTCCACGATAAAATGAGTAAACATTCATTAGTGAGGAGATCCAAGATGGCTGCCACGAGAGAACACTGTGTCTGAGGAGTAGGAGAGCAGAAACAACGCAGCGACCAGGAGACTGAACTCTGGGACCTAAAACGCCAGCATTGTGAGTGCCAGGTGAGTGGAACTCCTACGGTGAGAAAATCAAGTGGGAAAATCCTAGGGACACCCAGTTATTACCTGGAAAAATTTCCCGGTGACCAGCGGCTCACAGCTCTGATCTGAACGAGCAGCTGCGCTGGGCGCCCGCACCCGCCATTATAGACTGGATCACACAGTCTCACAGGCAGTCTCAGAAGGAACCAGGTGCCCTTTTCACTGAACTGCACCCTGTGAGCTCAGACCGATCTTCAGAACCACCTCAGACTGAGTGGATTGGGGGACCGTTTTGACCAGTCCGCACACTGCGGAGTGTGCGCCAGACGCTTCCACCAGCAAAAACTCAGTCAGTGTGTGAGTCCGCCTGCAGGTCTGGGAGGAACCCGAGTTCTGCCTCAACCCACGGGTGTGCAGCAGGCGCGAACTGATCACTGGAACCACGCCAGACTGAGTGGATTGGGGGACTGTTTTGACCAGTCCCCACACTGCGGGGGAGGGCGAAAGCTGCACGCATCCACCAGCAAAAACCCCAGTTCGGGTGTCTGTCCACGGGCCACACAGAGAAGGTCTCCGGGACCATTTCAGACAGCCCTACATACAGCGGATGCACACCAAGCAAACCCACTGTGTGTGCCCCAAATATCATCTCAGACCATGGTGCACAGACCCTGGCACAGAAGGAGGCACCAAATCTCCATTCCAGGGGAGAGCCCTTAGCAGCAAGCCCAGGGCGGAGTGCACAGCTCCCAGCTGACATCTCAAACCTGGACACTCTGACTCTAGCACAGAGTGAGGAGTAAAGACTCCAGACCAGAGAAGTGACCAGCCTGCAGTGCTCACAGCTTCTAGCACAGAGCACGAAGCTGGGCACACAGAGCCCACAACAGAGTTTCAACTGAGACAAAACACACACCACAACCCACCAGAAATCCCTGATCTTCTTGAAGAATACTCCTGACACAAGAGATTGACAGATTCAGACTGAAGTA
>JAQQSO010003644.1:0-13398 GCA_028658305.1 Pachyuromys duprasi | reverse complement strand
TCCACCATTCTGTTTCTATGCCAGTACCATGCAGTTTTTATTACTGTTGCTCTATAATACAGCTTGAGATCAGGGATGGAGATACCTCCAGAAGATCTTTTACTGTAGAGGATTGTTTTAGTAATTCTGGGTTTCTTGTTATTCCATATGAAATTCAAAATTTTTCTTTCGAGGTCTGTAAAGAATTGTGTTGGTAATTTGATGGGAATTGCATTGAATCTGTAGATTACTTTCGGTAAGATGGCCATTTTTACTATATTAATCCTGCCAAGCCATGAGCATGGGAGATCTTTCCATCTTCTGATATCTTCTTCTAATTCTTTCTTCAGAGACTTGAATTTTTTTTCATACAAGTCTTTGACTTCCTTGGTTAGAGTCACACGAAGGTACTTTATGTCTTTTGTGGCAGTTGTGAAGTGTGTTGTTTCTTTAATTTCTTTCTCGGCCCTTTTGTCTTTGGTGTACAGGAGGGCTTCTGATTTTTTTTTTGAGTTGATTTTGTATCTAGCCACTTTACTGAAGGTGTTTATCAGTTGAAGGAGTACTCTGGTTGATTTTTTGGGGTCACTCATGTATATTATCATATCGTCTGCAAATAGTGATACTTTGACTTCTTTTTCTCCAATTTGTATCCCCTTGATCTCCTTTAGTTGTCTTATTGCTCTAGCAAGGACTTCCAGAACTATGTTGAAGACATATGGAGAGGTTGGGCAGCCTTGCCTTGTCCCTGATTTCAGTGGGATTTCTTTAAGTTTTTCTCCATTTAGTTTGATATTGGCTATAGGCTTACTGTATATTGCCTTTATTGTGTTTAGGTATGTGCCTTGTATCCCTGATTTCTCCAAGACTTTAAACATGAATGGATGTTGTATTTCGTCAAATGCTTTTTCAGCATCTAAGGAGATAATCATGGGGTTTTTTTCTTTCATTTTGTTAATATGGTAGATCACATTGATGGATTTCCATATATTGAACCACCCCTGCATACCTGGGATGAAGCCTACTTGGTCATAATGGATGATATCTTTGATGTGTTCTTGTATTCAGTTTGCAAGTATTTTGTTGAGTATTTTTGCATCAATGCTCATGAAGGAGATTGGCCTGAAATTCTCTTTCTTTTTTGTGTCTTTGTGAGGTTTAAGTACCAAGGTGACTATGGCTTCATAGAATGAGTTTGGTAGTGTTCATTCTGTTTCTATTTTGTGGAATAGTTTGAAGAGAACTGGAGTTAGCTCTTCTTTGAAGGTCTGGTAGAATTCTGAGCTGAAACCATCTGGTCCTGCGCTTCTTTTGGATGGGAGACTTTTGACGACCACTTCTATTTCCTTAGGGGATGTAGGACCATTTAATTGATTTATCTGGCCTTGATTTAGCTTTGGTGAGTGTAATCGATCAAGAAAGTTGTCTTTTTCATTGAGATTTTCAAATTTTGTGGCATATAGACTTTTGAAGTAAATAATTATGATTGTTTGGATTTCTTCAGTGTCTTCTGTTATGTCCCCCTATTCATTTCTAATTTTCTTGATTTGGATGGTGTCTCTCTGCCTTTTAGTTACTTTGGCTAAGGGTTTGTCTATCTTGTTGATTTTCTCAAAGAAGCAGCTCTTCGTTTCATTGATTCTTTGAATTGTTTCATTTGTTTCTAATTTATTGATTTCATCCCTGAGTTTGATTATTTCCAGCCATCTACTTCCTTTTGGTGAGTCTGCTTCTTTTTCTCCTAGGGCTTTTAGGTGAACCATTAAGTTGCTTGAATGAGAAGTCTCAAATCTCTTCTTGATGGCACTTAGTGCTATGAACTTTCCTTTTAACAGTCCTTTCTATGTGTCCCATAAGATTGGGTGTGTTGTGTCTTCATTTTCATTGAATTCTAGAAAGACTTTAATTTATTTCTTTATTTCTTCTCTGACCCAGCTGTCATTTAGTAGCAAGTTGTTCAGTTTCAATGTGTGTGCAGGCTTTTTGCTATTTTTGTTGTTGTCAGGGTCCAGCTTTATTCCACGGTGATCAGATAGGATACAGGGGATTATTTCAATCTTTTTGTATCTTTTGAGGCTTGCTTTGTGACCTTGCCTGTCCTGATCACTTTCCCAGGCTGAAAGGTGGGCACAAAAACACCAGAAACTGGGAGTCCCAATCACGATAAAACCCCACAGGGAAGGAAGGAAACAGGGACTGAGTTAGGGTACCCTGGGATCTCCCTGGAAAATGTCGCTGGGACCTGCAGGTGCGCGCTGCCAGCCCAGAGACCTGCTGTGCATCAACTTTTTCTTTCTTTCTTCCTTTCTTTCTTTCTTTCTTTCTTTCTTTCTTTCTTTCTTTCTTTTTCTTTCTTTCTTTCTTATATTTAGGAACTCTATGGACCAGCACTGGTATATCAAAGTTGTTTAGAAAGATTTAGGGTTCCTAATATGTGTGGGCTTTTTATGCTTTCTAACTAGGCTCTTGGCTTTCAGACATGTATGACTGAGAATGTGTGAAGCTTGAATGGGAAATATCTTACTGTGTAGTGGAGTAGAGAAGTACTGAATACAAAGGACAATCTCTGCTTTAATTTTAAGATATTGGACTCTCATACTCATGTCATATCAAGGATACCCGGGAATTTTGAGAAAAAAGAAACAATACCGCTGGCATATCCCATGATGATCCTATGGACTATCAGTGCTGCCCTGAACATTTATATTACAATAACTTCCCTGTACTCTAGGTCAAACTTCCTGTGCTATGAGTTGATACTCATTTTGAGGAACAGAGTTTGAGCAATATCCAACCTGACTTCTGAACCAAAACAAGGTACACTCACAAATGGGAAAAATATGGATAAGGGTATGAAGTTGTACTCAGTCAGTGATGAATGTTCTTGTATGAGATCTTAGTTATGAAAATCAAATCATCCCAAGATTCAGCTTCTATTTTAGTATGGTAAAACCAAGTCATGGAAGAGCAGTAATTGTGTTCCAGCTTGTGGCTTTTATAATACCCAATTAGAATATCCCTCCTTTGTTTTTCTGTAAACTGACCCAAGGTATAGGAAAAAGTACATTGGTGGTCAGATCATGTTTGAGTTTCCTGAAAAAATAGTAATGGTTTTGGAACAGTCCATTAACTTGATAGAAGCTTAGCTAAACTTTTGGCAATGGTCTGACGGGGCAAACTTACAGAGGGTGAAGAAATTAGAAATCAGACTGCAAAAAATGTCGACATGGGGCTCATAACATATTGTGGTTCTATTACTGACATGGCTGCCTGAGTTTCACAGACCTGAAAGGCCACTTAGAATTGTCATTTATGCATGTGGTTTCTAATTTATTAGCTCCTAGGCTCATTCCTAAGTGGATGGTCTGTCATGGTGGCCTATCTGTCAAGTTTTTCAGACTATTTACAAAACTTCATGTTCCACAATCATGTCAGTATAAGATTCTGAAAGGACTGATTTGAATGGATTCCTTTTTACCACAGAAGTTATCTAAAACTGACATGCTGTCTCAAGGCCATAAGAAGATATGGAAATTATTGGAGCATGTGAGACTGAGTACAGGTGGCAGCTAAATACTCTGCTGGCAATCAAACAAACTTTCTCAATGGAAAAAGTACACACCCATTTTCCTTTTAGTATTTGTCTTCCTGGAAAGTATGCACACAGAATTCTCAGGTTCCTTGATATAGGACAGTTTCTTGCTTTAATTGGTGTAGGGGGCTAACCATGGGGTTTCTTTACCTGGAGCGTGAAGTCCATAACCCTCCTGGTGTATTCCTATGGTCTTGAAGAAAGTGTGTCATTATGGGAGAGATTGAGGTCTCAGATGCTCAACCCAGGCCCAGGGATTTACTCTCTCTGTGAGGTGCCTAGCAATCAGGTTGTAGGACACAGGGTCCTTCTCCGAGAGCACCATGTCTGCCTGTGTACTGAATGTTTCCCATCATGATGACAATAGACCTGACACTTGAACTGTAAGCTAGCCGTAATTAAATGCTTGCCTTTATGAGAGTCAGTGTCTCATCACAGGAACAAAACCCTAACTGTACTTAAAACCCACTTAATGAGATAGAACCCATCCTGACACTACAAGGGTGTCCAGGAACCTGCGACTAAATAAGCCAGGGACCAGGAGAAAAATTAAATTCTAGAGTTCTGCTGGACTAACATAACAATAGCAATAAAATGACTCCTAAGAATATTCTGCTATATTCACAGGTCAATGATTTACTGGTCATCATCAGAAAAGCTTGTACAAAGAGTGAAGGAACTTGTAACACTCAACCCAAAATAAGAAGTCTCCATCAAATCCTCACCCTCCTAGCTCAGGGAACTTGGCAGAAGAGTCCACAAAAAGATTGTACGAGCCAAGGGATGACACCAAAGAAATAAAACATCTAGACACATCAAAACTGAGGCACATATGAATTCACAGAGACCTGCATGGGTCTAAGCCAAATATGTTTCTGGCACTGAGAGGGAAAATAGACAGAAGCCGCCATCCTTAACCCAGAAGCTATCTGCAACTGACAACTGCCCGCAAAAGAAACATTGGTTTTCTCCAACAGAAGTCTCACTGGGTTTACAAACCATTTATCCTGAGAAGCCTCAAGCACAGCAGTAAATAACCAAAACATTAACTCAGTGATATTTTTGGAGGTCTCTTTGATCATGTTTTGAGCTTTTTTTAAATTTTACTGGTCTTTTGTTTATATATTATCTATTCCAGTATTGTATTTTCATCTGATTTCTGTGTGTGTGTTTCTGTATCTGTTGACTGTGCTTTCCCTTTTTCTCTTTATTGCCATTTGTTTGTTTTATCATAGTCCAGATTGATTGGCTTTCACCTTTTTAGTTAAGTGCTTGTTTTCTAAGGAGAGGGAGAGAGAAATGGTGTGGATTTTGGATGGTTGGTAAGTAGGTAGGGCCTTGGGGGAGTTGGGTGACAGGAGATAGTGATCAGAATATGGTGCATTTTAAAAAATGCCTGCAGTAAAAATTTAAATTAGAAAGGTTAAGGAAAATTAAGTGAATATAATAATAATAATAATGGAAGTAAATAAACAAATACATAAATAAATGAATGAATAAATAGATAAGAAAACTGCTAAGATTTATAGATGAAAGAAAAGAAGCAAACATGTGACCCAACCAGAAAAAGAACCAACAAAATCAAAAGAATCAGCACAAACCCCTCAATAACAACAGACTGGAAATGTTCTCGACTCTCCAATTAAAAGATACAGGATGGTAGGTTGGGTTAAAAAACAAACTGATGAATAAATATCTTGGAGTTGAATTTAGTGATAAAGAATAGTAGTATTGTTTGTTAAAGGGAAAATGTATGGAATTTGAGATTTTTATGTGAAGCGAAAATCACAAAACCACAGTTATTGAATTTTCCAATCATAAGGTGAACACATAACATCAAAGCTGAGTGGAGACAATTGGGAGGATGAAGATGTCAAGGGACAATAGTGAGAAGGTCAAAGAAGGTAAAGGGGAGAACCGATAAAAGAAATGAACAGAAAATGTCATAGGGAAAATACAATGTGGTACACTAATTCTAAAATTTGAGGGGGAGAAAGGGAAAGAAAATTTGGAAGGTGCTAAAATGAAAGTTCAGGACAAGTACCAAAACTTCATTGTTGTCTCAATGGGATATAACCAAGGCAGCAAGAACAGCTGATCTCTCAGTTGAAGCATTTCAGGGAGACACACAGATGCAATTGTTTGACCTTCTTTCCATGAACGATGCTCTTTTTTTTTTCAACACTCTACACCTTTATAATTTCTCAACATTGTGTCAAACATCTGGTATTCTTTCCTCGGGCTTGTTTACTCTGTTAGTAATGGTTTTCACTCTATTTTATTTGATGCATACCGTTTTGTAGTACAAAAATGATTCTCTTTCACAATTCCTACTTTATGGCTGAATTTCTTGGTCTCGACTAGAATTGTACTTAATTTATTCAATATTTCAGTTTCATCTTCCTTATAATAATTAATATTTTATGTAAATGTTCATGAAATATATATTTATCATATTTCATCTTACATATTATCCCACTTCCCTAAACAACCAACTTTATGTTTTTCTTACTCACTGAAAAGCATAAAACAAAGAAATTCAGCAAGCATGATCAAAAGAAGAAAACTAATGAGACAAAATATCTAAACATTAAAAACCATGGAGACAGATTTTCTGTTGATTAGCTTCCATACACATGTGGTTTTCCTAATGTGTGGTTGGATATTCAGTGATACTCCATTGGTGAAAACATATTTCTCTCTTTCCAAGGTATCAATTGAAAATTGCTTCTTGCATAGAGATAGAATCCTGTGTCCCTTTCCCCCTCTCAATGCTACGTCTTGAACTTGTTCAGGTCTTGGGAAGCTTCCTGGAAACAGGTGAATGTCCAAGAACTCTACAGAACTGGCCCCAACACTCTGCAGCTACTAAGCTGTGAAGAGCTGGCCTCACCTCTGGAGAGCTGGCCTCACCTCTGGAGAGCAGGCCCTGCACCTGCCAGGGCATCAGAGTGGAACTGGTCCTTGTAGCAGCAGCGTGAGTCAACTCTGAGGGCAAAAATAAAGTGGTACTACCCCTTCCACAGCTCTGCCATAAGGTGGCCCAGGTGGAGATGGTGTCCTTCCCACCCCCAACCCCTCAACTTCTGCAGCAGTTGGAATATCTGGTCATAAGTTCCTGAGAATTGGTGGTATAGCCTTGAACTTTGCTAAACACAGGAGAGTGGGCTTTGTTAGTGGGTTAGGCAGAACAATAGACCTGGCCCTGGTGCAGGGGCACTGGTGAGCCTGACAGATGGGCATGAACACTGGAGAGCTGGCCCTGACACTTCTCTAGAGTCTGATATGATGTGGAGTAGGTTAGGTGGTAATGATCTCCCAACTTGCCTCTTGTCACTTGTGGTAGTCTACAGAGCTGACCCAGAAGGACAGAGAGCAGGAGATCTGGCCATGTCTCTCATTGGTGGGATAGTGATCCCCACACCTCAACTGGGCAATGAAGCAGAAATGGCTCAGAAGCTCTGGGTATGGGTTAGCTAACCCTTAAGTCAAGAGAACAGGAAATCTGATCCTGCGAAGGACACATGCAGATGCCTAGGTAGAACAGTCCTGTAGAGGTTACCCTGGTGGTAAAGATAGAGGAGACCAGGCAGTCTGACCAGCTCAGCCATCACCAAGACCCAGATCGAGGAATTTCAGTTAGCTCACCCCAAAATCGACATCATCTGGGACTGTTCAAACTAAGGAAAGAGCCTGTCCTTCTTATCCAAAATTCAGGATCTCCCTGTAAAGAGCAACAACAGAATAACCAGAAGTCCAATTGAATAGGCAACACTAAAGTCACAGAAGACAGAGATCACAAAGCAGACTCATTGCATTGAACAGTTGCAAGTGAAGATGTGTGGACGGAAGGGTCTATTTTGGGAAACACTGTTAACACTCTACAGTTAGGTTTTCTATGCTTTGTTTCATTTTGCTTATTTTGTTTGTATGTTATTTGAGGAGATTGCAAGGACAAACAGCAGATATAAGTGGATGGGGATTGGCTTGGGTTGTATAATTTGAAACTCACAAAGAATAACTAGAAGAAGAAAATAAAACAGTAACATGTTAGCTATATTACCTAAAATTGATTTGCTGCTCAACTAACCATAATGATATCCTAACACACTGTCAACTGGCTATGAGCAACACTGTGATAACTTGGCTCAGGTAGGTGAGGGGTCATGGTAAGGCAAGGCTCTGAGACACAGTGCCACGTAAAAGATAAATTGTGTGCTCAAGCTCTGCCAAACAAACAAACAAACAAAAAAAACTGGCAGGTAGGAGCTAGATGTTTAACTTCTCTCCTAGGGACCTCTGGCTTGCTTAGCAGTAGCCTTTTAGATGTCACCTGTAGGAAATGTCACACTACACAAGGTTTTACACATTTTTCTGGAACCTTCAGACATATGCAAATTTTAGAAAATTCCATCTAAATAACAGTCTCTTTCTTATTAATTACAGATAATTTCTTGTTATACTTCACCATAAACTACTTTTAAACAGGAAAATGAAGCTCCATATATAAGCAATATAGTACATGACTATTGTGTGAAATACATTAAAAGTCAATCAGACAATTTACAAAGAGAACAGTACTCCACTTACACATGGCCACCACAGCCGTTTAACGAGATTCTGAGTATAGAGCGAAGAATCCTGAGTACCTAAGTTTTGTCATGTCAGAGACCGGTCATGTCAGAAATGGTCACAGACGGCATTTAATGGGCCTCACAGAGTTATCTTGCCCAGTACATTCTTGTATCCACCTCCTTCACCATTTCCCATGCTTGGCATCTCAGAACTAATAACTAGATTCTGAACTCAGCTTTTCCATTTTGATCAGTGTCTCTAGAACATTTGTTTATTTCTAATTTGAAAAGACTTATTCATAGACTTTGCTTCTTCTTGTCCTTCAACAACATTAACATCAGAGCTACCAAAAAATAAATAGGTCCTGTAACAGGGTTCTTCAAATTGGATGATGAAATTCGAAATAATCTCATATCTCACTTTTCAATATACTCTATCAAGGCAGGTTAAGTCTCAAGAAATTTTAGTGCTGGGACTCAATGACTCTGTTAGTGCTCATTCACAGTTCTTCTACAGGAAAATTACTCAGAACTGAGCTGATACAATAGTGTCACTGAAAACTATAGAGAATATCAGAATCCTCTTGTATTTTAATATTAATTTCTATTGGTGACTCCTTTTCAGTGCAGTAATCTCTCTATTGAAAGAAATTCTCTGAACAGAAATGAAGCTTATTATCAGTCAAATCCTTTCTTATATCAAATCTAGACTGTCGACTTCTATCTCAAACTCTGCTTCTAGAAGGGAGGAAAGTGTGCTCAATGCAGATTGTTAATGCAGTCATGGAGAGGGTGACAATGAACCACAAAAGCATGAACAGTCAGAGCCAAATATCATGACAGAGAGAAAAAGGACAATATGATATTGATCTAAGTACAATATGATATTGGTCTACCTGTGGAACATAGTTGGAAAGCTCCTGCTCAAACATCATTCTTCATATTTCAAACACTTTCTGTGTATGATCCTTATTGAAAAGGAGATCCAACTGAAAGCCTAGACTGTAAAATCATGTCTATTTTCTCCTTTGCCATGATGCTTGATACTGTAACTCCAACTGCCAAAACTAGCTTTATGATCTTTCTAATATTATGAATTATTATAGAGAAGAAACACCAGCTCAAATTAAAAATTCTAAACAAAAGAATCTGTAATGGCTAGAAACACATAGAGAAATGTTCAATGTCATTAGTCAACAGGGAAATGCAAATCAAAATGTCTCAAAATGGCATCTTACAACTGTCAAATGGCTAAGATAAAAACTTAAGTTACCATACACGCTGGAAAGGATGTGAAGCGTGGGAAACACTCCTCTATTGCAAGTGGGAGGGCAAGCTTATTCAAGAACGTTGACGAAAATCTGGGGCTTTCTCAATATAATTGGGAATAGCGCTACCTTAAGACCCAGATATATCAATCCTGAGCATACTGCCAAAAGATGTTCCACAATACCACAAGGACATTTGCTCAACTATGTTCACGGAAGCTTTATTCATAATAGCCAGAAACTGGGAAAAAAAAGCCAGATGTTCCTTAACTGAAGAGTGGGTAAAGAAATTGTGGTACACTTAAAAAAGGAATATTACTCAGCTATTAAAATTAAAAACACCATGAAATTTCCCAGCAAATGGATAGAACTAGGAAATATGACCCTGTGTGAGTTAACCTAGACCCACAAAGACACACATAGTATATATGCATTTATAAATGGATATTAACCAAATAGTACAGAATAACCATTTTACAATCTACAAACCCAAAGGAGCAAAGTAATAAGGAGGGCCCAAGAGACAATACTTGAATCTCAACCAGGAATAAGCACCAAACATGAATGAGTAGGAGAAGATGTGAGGAGGTTACCTAATGTGCACATCAAGTATGGGTAGAGCAGGAGAAGGGGGTAAGAGGGCTGAGAGAGGAAAGAAAAACCAGTGGTCGGGACATCTCTGGGACAAGCTGGAAAACTTCCTTGAAAGAGGCTCCAGGGAGGATAGGGTGTGGCTGAAGCTGAGACTCCTAGAAACAGGGGACATGGGGACTGATATAGCTGTCTCCTATAGCCAGGCAGGACTTCCAGTGGAGGGAGAGAGACACCAACCTCCCACACAACCTTCGACCCAAAATTTACCCTGCTCACTAGGCGCAGTGAGATAAAAATGGAGCAGAGATTGAGAGAATGGCCAAGCAATGGCTGCCCCAAATTGAGACCCACCCTTTGGGAGACAGCTAACCCCTGACACTATTAATGATACTCTGTTCTGCTGGCAAGCAGGAGCCTAGCATAGCAGTCCTCTGAGAGCCTCCATGCAGCAGTGGATCAAAACACATCCTGAGACTCACAGCCAAACATTAGGGAAAGGGTTTAGGGAATCTTGTGAAAGTGCTGGGGGAAAGACCAAGAGATTTCCCCAGGGTTCAACAACCAAATGAGTCAACTAACCTAGGCCCATGAGGGCTCATAGAGACTGAACCCCCAATCAAAGAGCATCATGGACTGGACCTAGGCCACCTACACATACATAGCTGATGGGCAGCTTGGTCCTCATGTGGAATTCCTAACAATTAAAGTAGAGGCTCTATTTAACAAGTATGCAGGTGCCTGCTATAGGATCACTTTCTCATAGATGGGAAAGTCTGGCCTCTCTGAAAGAGGATGTGCTTAGGCCTGATGCAAATTAATGTATTATGGCTCCCCTTTTCTGAGGAGAAGGGAAGGGGGAATTAGGAAGGAATGTGGGAGGATGCAGCTCAGAGGAGAGGAGGGAGTAGGCTGTGATCAGGAAACAAAGTGAATAAATGAATAAAATAATGAGTAAAAACAAAGAATCTTGAGCTCATAGTTATTAGATCCATGAACAATATTTCTCCTCATGTTTCTTCAGTTCTTTGAATATCCACATATCTACTGTTCCCAGGTATTTCTCACAGTAAATGAAAGAGCTTTCTTGTGCAGTTAGAGTATATCTAAGGTCCATGGCATTCTCAAGAATCAAGTCCTTTTCTGTGGGCACCAAGAAGGAAACTTTCCATATCACATGTACCTTTCCTACCTACAGAGTAGACAAACAGAGCAGGGATGATGTAAGACCCTGGGAAGGAAACCCCACAGGTGTGCTTGCATAGGAGCAGTGGGGGCCCTCCCCTTAGTCCCTCCTTCCCCCTCTGTTGGGGTATAAAGCAGGCTTCCCTCCAGTGCTCACTACCTTCTGCCACAATGAGTGCACTCCTGTTCCTGGCCCTTGTGGGGGTTGCTGGTGAGTTCCATTCTTTGTACCTTCTGGGTACAGGTCCTTCTCTTCCTTCTTTTTGGAGCCATGAACTCCACCACCAAGGCTGATTTTTCACACTCTGTACCCCAATTCCTCTATTTCCCTAGGAGCAGGTATGCATCCAATCTTTCAGACTTCTCTGTAAGGATATAGTTACTTACCCCTTCTGCTATGATTTATTATGAGATCAAAGAGTCTGATGAAGAAAGGCATGTGGTAGTTCCATGAAATAAATCAGCAAGCCTCCTTCTTTTGCCCAGCAGTTTGAGGATAGGCCAGCCACACCTCTGTTATCAGCGGAATACTCCTAATTTGAAAGTTAAAATCCTTCTTATAATGGAGATTTGTATCTTAAAATTCTGATCTTATGTGTCTGGGACAGTGACTTTGTATTAAGAAAGACATTGATTGTACTATATGTATTTTTTTTAATTCAATGACTTAAAGACTTATAAACAAAGATGCTTACAGCTCTTCATATGCAGCATATTTTCCAAACTAGTTTCTATCACACTAATATGTTAAGCTCTGTTATCCACAGGGTATAAATGAAGGGTGAACATGAGAACAAAGTAGGTAGTGTATTAAACAACCAACTCTGCACCCTATTTCTAGATGCTGAAAATTTCACTCAACCTACCCCTGGTAAAGTATGAAAAAGCAGTCAGCTACAGAGTAATTTTCTATTTTCTTGCAGCACTCTGTATTTCAGAAATACTTTTCTATCCCTACAGTGGTATGTTCATTCCTTTATTAATGGCTCTCATTAAGGACTTCTAATTAGCTGAAAGCTAACAGAGGCCTGGGGATTCCATCTACCAGCACCTTGAGGGATTACCTTATCAATGCTCTTTTATCTTTATTCAAGTTGCTTTCCCTGTTGATGATGATGACAAGATTGTTGGAGGATACACCTGCCAGGAGCATTCTGTCCCCTACCAGGTGTCCCTGAACTCTGGCTACCACTTCTGTGGAGGGTCCCTCATCAATAACCAGTGGGTGGTGTCTGCAGCTCACTGCTACAAGTCGTAAGTGATGGGCCCACCTGTACAATCAACTTTTCTAGGAGCATTATTTAAGACAAAGCAATAACTGACATGATAAATTAAATGGGAAGAGAAAGAGAGATAAAACTGACTGTAGTTTATTTCATGAGATTCAAGAAAATAAAGACAGAAAAGGAATCTTTTCATACCCCTAAACCAGCCAACATAAATCAATGGTATAAGTAATAAAACCAAGGAAAGTTGAATTTAGGGTACAGTACCAAACATGAAGTCACAAGAAGACTATCACAATTGGTAACACTGGATTCTATTTCAGAGTGACAAACAGTTTTAGGGAGTGTGGACAATCTGTACTCTTTTTTAAAACTCTCCATTTCAATTAATTGCACTCCATATAGAGAACTGAAAGTCAGTTTCTATACCAGAGTGTACAAGACCTGAACATGCACCAGAAACAGCCAGATTATGAGTCAGAAAATCTAGGAAAGAAACGCAGAAAGTGAATTCATACCAAGTTGAGAGGTGCCACAGCTGCATGGACCAAGCTATTCTTATCCCAAACTATACTAGAGTCACTAGATTAACAGTTCCTAATGATATAGCATGGTTTAAACTTTGCAAAGACACAGAGAAACAATGAAGATACAAGAATCTATTTTGCATACAAAGGAGAGACAGTAGGTTGATGTCCTTCTCTCCATCATATCACCTGTCTTTGAAGCAGACAGGAATTGGTTCTTGCAGTGGTACTTGCACACCATGACTCTGCAATATCTGTTATACTAGGCCTCCTCCCCTTTCCAGACTCACTCAGCAAAGAGTGTAATAACTCTGAAGGATTTGAGGTATTGGAGAGGAAGTCTCTAACATGCCTCTCTTTGCAACAGCCGCATCCAAGTGAGACTGGGAGAACACAACATCAATGTCCTTGAGGGCAATGAGCAGTTTGTCAATTCTGCCAAGGTCATCAGGCACC
>JAQQSO010003643.1:0-13398 GCA_028658305.1 Pachyuromys duprasi | reverse complement strand
TTGTTCAGTTTCCTTTTGTGTGTAGGCTTTTTGCTGATTCTGTTGTTGAGCTTCAAATTTAGTCCATGGTGATCAGATAGGATACAAGGGATTATGTCAATGTTCTTGTATCTGCTGGGGTTTCCTTTGTGACCAAGTATATTGTCTTTTTCCCTCCAGCTCTTTCTGTCTCCCCCTTCTTTCAGTAGATTCCTTTGTCAATGCCCAAAGTTTGGCTATGTGTGTCAGCATCTACTTCAATACCCTGACGGATAGAATTTTTCAGAGACTCCCTGTGAAAAGCTCCTGTCCTGTTCCCTGTCTTCTTCTTCCGATGTCTATCCTGTTTGCCTTCTGAATATTGATTAAACATCTTCCCTGCAACCCTCCTTGTTGTTTAGCATCTTTAGAACTATAGATTTTAGTCTGTTTATCCTATATTATATGGTTAATATCCACTTATAATTGAGTATATACCATGTGTGTCTTTCTGCTTCTGGGTTACCTCAAGGAGGATGAGCTTTTCTAATTCCCTCCATTAGCCTTCAAATTTCATGATTTCCTTGTTTTTAATTGCTGAATAGGATTCCATTGTGTAAATGTAGCACATTTTCTTTATCCATTCTTCAGGTGAAGGACATCTGTTTTGTTTTGTTTTCGAATTTCTGGGTATTATGAGAGGCACAGACAGTGGCAATCATCAAGTATGGCTTGATTTTTGACCATATGACAGTGCTAATGATTTCTTACTTTTTTATTAATAGAATTTTTTTCAATCTTTTTTCAAACTTTTTATAATTATTTTAATTTATTCACTTTGTATACCAGCTATATCCACCTCCCTCGCCCCCTCTCAGTCCCACCCATCTTACCAATTCCCCCTATGTCCTCCACTAGTCCACTGATAGGGGTGGTCCTCTTCCCCTACTCTCTAATCCTTGCCTACCAGGTCACATCAGGACAGCCTGGATCCTTTTTCTTGTAGCCTAATAAAGCTACCCTGACACAGGGCTGTTATCATATTTAAAAAGATATTTCTGTTCATTCTGGAAGTACAGTAAAAGTTAGGTATCACAGGAACTATTCATTTTTATAGATGTTTGACAAGATAAAAATAAGTAAGTTTAATATTGTAAGTCATTTATGAATTTTAGGCAAGTTAAGCATTCCCTTGTAATCTTGGGTATACCAAACAAAATTAAATAAACTTAAGTGAATTATTTATACTTGGAAGTCATATAGTGTTGATATTGTACCATCTATTTAGTAGAAAATAATGAAACAAAACTGCTTGGAAATGAAATGTTTTTTTTTTCTAAAATTTATACACACATATTATATGTATAGATAGATAGATAGATAGATAGATAGATAGATAGGTAGATAGATTAAAGGCTCTTATTAGTGAATAAGCCAGCCATGTGAGAACACATTTATTTTATTTCATTATTATTTTTATTAATTACACTTTATTCACTTTGTATCCCCCCATAAAACCCTCCTTCCTTCCCTCCCAATCCCACCATCCCTCCCCCTTCTCCACACATTCCCCTCCCAAAGTCCACTGATAAGAGAGCTCTTCATTTCCTTCCTTCTAATCCTAGTCTATCAGCTCTCATCAGGAGTGGTTGCATTGTCTTTCTCTGTGGCCTGGTAAGGCTGCTCCCCTATCAGGGTGAGGTGATCAAAGAACAGGCCAATGATAAGAAAAATACTTCTTGAATCAATATAAATCTACTATTTATCACCCTGCACAAAACTAATGTCCAAGTGCATCAAAGATCTCAACATAAAACCTGACACACGAAACCGGTTAGAAGAAAAACTGGGGAAGACCCTAGAACTCATTGGTACAGGAGACTACTTCCTGAACAGAACACCAAGAGCACAGGCCTTAAGATCAGCAATAAATAAATGGCACCTCATGAAAATGAAAAGCTTCTGTAAAGCAAAAGACACTGTCGTCAAAACAAAACGACAGCCCACAGAATGGGAAAGGATCTTTACCTATCCTACATCTTAGAGAGGGCTAATATGCAATATATATAAAGAAATCAAGAAGTTAAAGAGCAACAAATCAAGTAATCCAATTAAAATCGGGGTATAGAGCTAAAAAGAGAACTCTCTATAGAGGACTGTAGAATGGCAGAAAAACACTTAACGAAATGCTCAATGTCCTTAGCTATTAGGGAGATGCAAATTAAAAGGACCCTGAGATTTCACTTTACAACTCTTAGAATGGCTAAGATCAAAAACTCAAGTGACAACACATGCTGGAGAGGTTGTGGAGAAAGAGGTATCCCCCTCCACTGCTGGTGGGAATTCAAACTTGTACAACCACTCTTGAAATCAATTTGGTGCTTTCTTAGACAATTAAGAATAGTGATTCCTCAGACCCAGCTATACCACTCTTAGGTATATATCCAAAAAATGCTCAAGTACAAAACAAGGACATTTGTTCAACCATGTTCGTAGCAGCTATATTCATAATAGCCAGAACTTGAAAACAACCCAGATGTTACTCAGTCAGAAAATGGATACAGAAATTTTGGTGCTTTTACACAATGGAATACTACTCATCAATTAAAAATGAGGAAATCATGAAATTCGCAGGCAAATGGTGGGACCTAGAAAGGATCATCCTGAGTGAGGTATCCCCAAAGCAGAAAGAAACACTTGGTATATACTCACTTATATAGACCTATAGGATAGGATGGACACGCTGAAATCTGTACACCTAGGGAAGATAAGCAAGAAGGAGGATGATCAATTCTTGCTTAGATGGACAAACGGGATGGACATTGAATGTAGGGGAAAACAAGCCACAGGACAGGAGCCTACCACAGAGGACTTCTGAAAGACTCTAACTAGCAATATAGCAAAGCAGATATTGAGACTCACAACCAAACCTTCAGCAGAGTGGAGGGAATCATATGAAAAAAGGGGGAGTAAATAAGACTTGGCAAAGACAAGAGTTCCACAAAGACCAAATAGATCAGGGCACAGGGGTCTTTATGAGACTGTTTCTCCAACTAAGGACCAAGTATGGATATAACCTAGAACCCCTGCTTAGATGTGGCACATGGTAGCTCAGTATCCAAATGGCTACCCTAGAAAGGGGAACAGGGACTATTTCTGTCATGAACTCAATGGCTGGCTCTTTGACCCTCCCTCCTCCCCCACCCCCCAGAGGGAGGAGCACCCTAGATAGATTCCAGAAGAGGGTATTGCAGGCAGCCCTGAAGAGACATGATAAGCTAGGGTCAGATGGAAGGGGGTGAGGTCAGACATAGTTGAATGATGTGGGGGATGCATTACATGATATTATCTGAACTGTTTCAGGGTCTCAGTGAAATTGCTAGATGGCATATCTGATATCTTCTGTTTTTAGACTCCACTACAAAATATGAGCTTCAGTGAACTGAGAGAGACTTTCTGGAAAATTATTCCTGTGGGGGGAAATCACTGAAAAGGTTTTGATTATTTCTCAGTTTCTGAACCAATCACTGCATTCAGAATATGGTTTACATCATTTTCTTCTTCTCCTATTCATATTCCTCTCCTTTCTATCTCCCTTGCCTCACATTCCCTTTCCTTCCTTTTTTCTCTCCTTCTCTTTCTACTTGTGAGTTTGGGACTAAACTTAGAGTATTTGGCAAATAGGCAAGCACATGTTTACAAAGCCACAGTACCGAGTCACAATCATTTTCCCTCATCAGTCAAAAAATGTGGTACTTCTCTGTTCCCAGGCTGATGAAAACTAAACCCAAACATATAATTCATGGCACTGATAACACTTCCCATTTGTGTCTTTTCATCGTTTTGTTTTGGAAAACCGTTTTTATATTGCATTTGAGGTCCTGATTGTATTCAAACAGTCTAGGGGTAGAATGTCAGTCTAATTACAGAATATTCACTTTGACTCACATGTCACATTCAGTGGGCAGTTGAGTAAGCCACTAGTATTTGAGGATGAATTTCAGGAGGAAGCCATTTCTTAAGGACAAGAAGTTAAGAACTGTTCATTTAAGGTGACTTTTTTTAACGCATGAAGATCAGATGAAACCATCAAGCTGTGACTGAGGATGTAAGTGAAAACTATAAGGTGCAGATGCCTGGATGCCTTCATTGCATTGATTCTCAAGTGTCAGAATGAACTGGTAAAGCAGATTGAGAACAAATGATTTATTAGGTAGAAATTAAAATTACTCCATGTAAATGAAGCCTTTTAAAAGAAGAAGAGATTATTGCTTTCACAATATAACACTTATAGATGAAATGAGGTAGATTTGACAATACAGATTTCATCATTGGTATTCTGAATCTGAATGAGTAGAATGGAAAAATGAGCATAAACCTGAACAATAAATACAAGACCTGGTAGGAAAAACTGTGATAGCCTAAGGAGTAATACAGTAGTTTTCATTGTTTGTTGTTGGTTTTAAGAGAAGAGACATATATTTAAAAAGAGGAAAGCAAGGATAATTGCTGAGTTCTTCAGAATGGGGTATGTGAAAAGATTGTGTTTCATAAAGAAGTATAATACAGCTTTTAAAATGGAAAGGAAAGCATAGCACATGGCATATATAGTTTTAGGTGGGTGGTACATCCTGTTATAAGAGACTGAACATCTCTTTGGATCATATCTATGTATTCCATGAAAGAAGGTCATCAGGTTGTGAATGTGCTGGCATCAGGGAGATTAGTTAGAGCTGAGGTTTCCAAACTTATGATTTAACCAAGTAAATGTGAGTCAGTACAGAGTAAGATTTATATGCAAAGAGGAAATTGTAATGATTGATTATAGAATTTAAGGTTAGAAAAAAAAACCAAAGATAACAGGAGTAGGGACAACAGTAAAAAGAAGGTAGGGTTCATGAATTTTTGGTCTTGGAGGATTGCTCAGCTGTAATACCAAAACAAGTAACCTAAAATGGAAAGCGTTGTAGGATTATCTCTTAATAGGTGGAGAAATATTTTCTATAATACATATAGTGTAGATTTTGGAAGCATAATGTTTGGATCTGATTCAGAGTTCAGTAGTAATTAACCTTGGAACAACAGACATTGTACCATTCTAAGTCATTTTTCACACTTTTGAAATTAAAGGGTGAGCATCTATTTCCTATCATTTGAAGGGTTAAATAAGTTTGTATAGAATTAATCCACTAAATAAGGTTTGAAATCATATCTGCCATGGAGTTAATTCATATTTGCCATTACCAGCACTACAGAAAGGTATCTTAGCAACAATGGCAAAACTTAGAGTACAACTATTTAAATGAGTGGAGAAAGTAGGGCAGAGCGCAAAGTCATTGGAGAAGAATAGGTTAAGAAATTGAAAGCTTCATGAAATTCGCAGGCAAATGGGGAGGACATTGCAGCCAGCCCTGAGGAGACAGGATGAGCTGGGGTTGGATGGAAGGGGAGGAGGTCCTCCCCTGTTGGTAGACTTGGAGGGGGCGGGGAGGAGGGAGATGAGGGAGGGAGTGGGATGGTGGGAGGGAATGAGGGAGGGGGCTACGCCTGGGATGCAAAGTACCTAACCTGTGATTGATATAAAAATAAATAAATTACATTAAAAAAAAAGAAAAAAATTCTCCATCTCCAGCTTCCTCCTGTCAGGGCCCCTTTATAAATCAGGGACCCTCTGCTGGTCGCTCAACTTCTTTGGCCCACATTCATCTTTCTCATCCCTAACTTCTCTATCTCCTCCAGATACATTCTCCATTCCCAAACTCAGACCCCTCTACCCCACTGCATCCCACTCTTTCCACCCTTGCTCCTAACCTGGATATCCTAAATTCTTTCACTTCCCCTTCTGGATCTGTATTGTTTCCAATCCCTCTCTATGTGAGCATCACTGTCCCTCCTGATGGAGATATGCAATTTTCCCCAACTTCCTCCACTTCTTTCACTGCCCTTTGCTTCCCACTTTAAGAGCCCACCAGGCTCTGGACCTGACACAGATCTGGGCCTCTGTTTTTCCATTGTAGCAAGAACCACTGCATCCTGAAGCACAGGGCAATCACTGATCCATGTTTCTTTTTCTACATCTGATCTGTATAACTGGAGGACCTCCTTTTTTCATAAGCCCCAAGTCCTAACAATCCCCCTCTAACCTGTCCTCTATACTCATTGATCTACCTGGATGTTTGCCAGCTACTCCTTCTGACTATCTACTTCAGAGGAAAGGGATGGTATTGAAGCAGAGGCAGGGAAGGCTTCTTTGGGCTCAGAAACTATATGAACATTGAAAAGCTACTCAATTATGAGGCAACTTTCCCATCCAAGCATCTTTAGTGGGATCCCAATATATATGTTCACTCCAAGGCCCTGGATACTTTTCACTGCTCTGCTATGACTGTAATTCAGGATGCAGCTTGAAAATACACATATTTTTCTATGACCACTAAGGTTCTTCACAGCCCAGAAAATTATTCTGAGGTACTTCTCAAGGAATTACCAAACTCTTTCCAAATTTACACCCTATTAACACAATGGATCCAAAAAATGCCAGGACATTCAATTTGGCTTTTGTCCTTCAATCAGCCCCAGATATGCACAGAAAGGCTCCAACAGCTAGAGGGATGTGCAGGGATGAAATACTTCCCAGCTCCTCAAAATAGAGCAAAATATTTTTCAATAACCAAGACACTGAAAATGAAAACAAGCTGATTCCTGTGAGAACTGGCTTCCTCCTTTGCCCTCTGAACTCAAGCCTGTATTATAACTGCTGTCTCCTGACCTTCCTCTTTTGCTGCTTGATGTTGTATCAGTCCTAAGGAGGATCACTCACACATCAACAGCATCTAAGTTTCCATTGCTCATATAAACCTTCTGCTCAGGGACAGAACAGGACTGGGACATGCCTTAAGTCTCCAGAGCACACTTTGGCCTGGCCTGTCTCTGAGTTTTTAGGTGGAAACTGAGGCTGAGCATTAGGATTAGGAGACTTAAACCCTGTCACCTAAATGAAGCTGTGTGCTGGAGTGGAGTCATGTCCAGAGTTGTCTATGCTCTACATGTGTAAACCTGTGTGTTTCCCTAATCCTATACACAACAAAGCAGGCAGTGTGGCTACACCTGCGTTACAGACATTTCTGTCAGTAATGTCTTCCCTCTCTTCTATAAGTAAGTCTGGATTATCTCATCTTCCCCAGTGGAATCTTGACCTTATGAGGCTGGGCTAGATGTTGCCTAGTCCTCCACTAACTCATCCTTTGTGCATTGTGATTGATAAGAAATAGACTTATTCTATAACCTAAAACTACATTTTATTGTTCTTTTTCCAGTCAGGGTTTCACTATGTAGCCCTGAATGTCCTGGGACTTACTGCTATGAACTATAATGTATATTCCTGTGTTTTCTGATGGTCTTAGGCAACTGCTGCTTTGTAGACCAGGCTGGCCTTGAACTCACACATCCACTGGCCTCTGCCTCTCAAGTGCTGGGATTAAAGGCATGTGCCCCCATGCCTTACCTCCCCTACAAAATCTTTATTCATAAAAGTTAATTAACATTGTAAGAAAAGTTCACTCCCACAGGTAAAAAGCTGCTAAAGTCAACAGGAATAAAGGTATTGCATTTAATAAAGATAATGATCAAAGATGATATGAAATACATTCAAATTACATTGCTCATGTTCTTGTTTTCCTCAACTCAGCAGAACAATATTTTTAAAGTGTTCTATTTAAGGAAAAGAAAATATTTTGTTGCTCCTATTCTTCCATATTGCTAAAATTCAATATTTATCCATCTGTAATTTTTCTTCGCAGCAGAGTCTTCTGCTTTTTAAACTCATTGTGTATACTCTTAAGTACACTGCTATAATTCTTCTCCAAACCCTCCAAATCCTAAAGAACAAAAGAATGGTTTAGTTACAAAACAATTTTTCATCACAGGTCCTCAAGTTCATTTTCAAAATTAAGAATATTTTCATATTCAAATAATATCCATTAACTATTACATCTTCATAAAACATTGCATTACACTGAAATTCATCCCATAAAGTATATATGCATGTGTATGTGAACAAGTGAATCAAAGGTAGTTACACTATTACAAAAGTAGTGCATTTTGTGTGAATTAATAGTTAAATTAGATGTTAAGGTTAGAGAGAGAAAAAAAGAAAGTGCAGCTCCCAGTCTCGCTAAAACTCACTTGAGAGCATAAAGAACTTGCCACTAATTTGGACACCATAGTAAGACCCAGTCTCAAAAAGCAGGGTGGATATGGGCAGTTATATTAGTTGATAGAGTGCTTGCCCAGTATGAATGAACCCTCCATTTGATCCCTGGCACAATGTAACCCAAGCATAGGGGCACACTTTTAATCTTAGCAGAAGAGAGGTGAAGGCAGAGAGATTTGGAGTTCTCAGGTATTTACAAAGACCAAAGCCAGTGTGAGCCACATAAGACCAAATATTCAAAAGAGAGAAAGAACAGAAATATGTAGAATCAGAAACATTATAAAATTCAAAAGTCCAATCAGTACACATGACTTTTTAAAAGGTTCTCAATTATCAGTTTATGGTTTATTTATTATGACTATTAGTCAGTGTGAATTAAGAATATTAAATGAACATACCCAAACTGATGGGACACAATAAAGGCAGTGCTAAGAGGAAAGTTCACAGCAATAAGTGCCTTCAAGAAGAAATTTGAAACATCATACAAGCAACTTAATGGCCCAACTGAAAGCCCTAGGGGGGGAAAAATAGAAGCATATACACCCAAGAGGAGCAGATAGCTAGAAATAATTAAACTCAGGGCTGAAATCAATCAATTAGAAACAAAGAAAACTATTCAAAGAATCAATGAAACCAAGAGCTGGTTCTTTGAGAAAGTCGACAAGATAGACAAGCCCCTAGCCATACTAACAAAAAGGCAGAGAGAAACTATCCAAATCAGCAAAATCAGAAATTAAAAGGGGGACATAACTACAGACACTGAGGAAATCCAAACAATCATTAGGTCTTACTACCAAAGCCTATATGCCACAAAAATTGAAAATCTAAATGAAATGGACAATTTTCTTGATAAATTCCCTCTACCTAAATTAAATCAAGATCAGGGAGAAAGATTGAATAGACCTATATCCCCCAAGGAAATAGAAGCAGTCATCAACAGCCTCCCTACCAAATAAAGCCCTGGGCCTAATGGTTTTAGTGCAGAATTCTACCGGACCTTCAAAGAAGTCCTATCACCAATTCTCTCTAAACTATTCCACAAAATATAAATAGAAGGAAAATTACCAAACTCTTTCTATGAAGCCACAGTCACCTTGATACCTAAACCACAGAAAGACCCAACAAAAAATAGAACTTCAGACCTATCTCTCTTATGAACATTGATGCGAAAATTCTCAATAAAATACTTGCAAAAAGAATCCAAGAACACATAAAAGATATCATCCACCATGACCAAGTAGTCTTCATCCAAGCCATGCAAGGGTGGTTCAATATATGGAAATACATCAATGTGATCCACCATATAA
Organism: Pachyuromys duprasi; assembly: GCA_028658305.1. NCBI lineage: Eukaryota > Metazoa > Chordata > Mammalia > Rodentia > Muridae > Pachyuromys > Pachyuromys duprasi. Next base: position 3,921 of record JAQQSO010003643.1, on the reverse strand, counting down.
ACAAACTGAAGGATAAAACGCACATGATCATCTCCTTAGATCCCTAGCATTCACCAAAATCCAACATCCATTCATGTTTAAAGTCTTGGAGAGATTAGGGATTCAAGGTGGCCCATTGTCTCCATATCTCTTTAACATAGTACTTGAAGTCCTAGCTAGAGCAATAAGAAAACTAAAGGATATCAAAGGGATACAAATTGGAAAGGAAGAGGTCAAAGTATCACTATTGCAGACGATATGATAATATATATGAGTGACTCCAAAAATTCAACAAGAGAACTCCTTCAACTGACGAACACCTTCAGCAAAGTGGCTGGATACAAAATAAACTCAAAAAAATCAGAAGCCCTCCTGTACACCAAAGACAAAAGGGCCAAGAAAGAAATTAGGGAAACAACACCCTTTACAGTAGCCACTAATAGCATAAAGTACCTTGGGGTGACTCTAACCAAGCAAGTGAAAGACCTGTATGAAAAAAACATCAAATCTCTGAAGAAAGAAATTGAAGAAGATATCAGAAGATGGAAAGATCTCCCGGGCTCATGGATTGGTAGGATTAACAGTGAAAATGACCATCCTGCCAAAAGCAATCTACAGATTCAATGCAATTCCCATCAAAATACCTACACAATTCTTCACAGAACTTGAAAGAAAAATAATCAACTTCATATGGAGAAACAAAAAATCCAGAATCTCCAAAACAATCCTCTACAACAACAAATCATCCGGAGGTTTCTCCATCCCTGACCTCAAGGTCTACTACAGAGCAATAGTAATAAAAACTGCATGGTATTGGCATAGAAAGAGAATAGTGGATCAATGGAACCGAATAGAAGACCCAAAAATAAACCCACACACCTATGGAAACTTGATTTTTTTATTAAGAAGCTAAAACCATTCAATGGAAATAAGACAGCATCTTCATCAAATGTTGCTGAACCAACTGCAGGTCTACATGCAGAAAAATGAAAATAGATCCATATTTATCACCCTGCACAAAACTAAAGTCCAAGTGGATCAAAGACCTCAACATAAAGCCAGACACACTAAACCGCTTAGAAGAAAAAGTGGGGAAGACCCTAGAACTCATTGGCACAGGAGATTACTTCCTGTACAGAACACCAACAGCACAGGCTCTAAGATCAACAATAAATAAATGGGATCTCATGAAACTGAAAAGCTTCTGTAAAGCAAAAGACACTGTCATCATAACAAAATGACAGCCTACAGACTGGGAAAGGATCTTTACCAATCCTACATCTGACAGAGGGCTAATATCATAGATAGATAGATAGATAGATAGATAGATAGATAGATAGATAGATAGATAGATAGATAGATAGATATAAATCAAGAAGTTAAAAAGCAACAAATCAAGTAATCCAATTAAAAAATGGGGTATGGAGCTAAAAAGAGAACTCTCTGCAAAGAACCGTACAAAGGCAGAAAAACACTTAAAGAAATGCTCAATGTCCTTAGCCATCAGGGAGATGCAAATCAAAATGACCCTGAGGTTTCACCTTACACCCACAAGAATGGGTAAGATCAAAAACTCAAATGACAACACATGATGGAGAGGGTGTGGAGAAAGGGGAACCCTCCTCCATTGCTGGTGGGAATGTAAACTTGTACAACCACTCTTGAAATCAATTTGGCACTTTCTTAGACAATTAGGAATTGTAATTCCTCAAGACCCAGTTATACCACTCTTAGGCATATATCCAAAAGATGCTCAACTACACAACAAGGACATTTGCTCAACTATGTTCGTAGCAGCTTTATTCATAATAGCCACAACCTGCAAACAACCCAGATGTCCCTCAGTTGAGGAATGGATACAGAAATTATGGTACTTTTTTTTTCTCTTTTTTTATTATTTTTTATTTTTTTAATTTATTTATTTTTATATCAATCACAGGTTAGGTACTTTGCATCCCAGGCCTAGCCCCCTCCTTCATTCCCTCCCACCTTCCCACTCCCTCCCTCATCTCCCTCCTCCCTGCCCTCTCCAAGTCCACCAACAGGGGAGGACCTCCTCCCCTTCCATCCAACCTCAGCTCATCCTGTCTCCTCAGGGCTGGCTGCAATCTCCTCCCCTGGGATCTAGCCAGTCTGTCACTCCCGGGCTTGTATGGGGGAGGGTCAAAGAGTCAGCCATCAAGATCATGACTGAAACAGTCCCTGTTTCCCTCAGTAGGGTCTTCAGCCTGACACCAAGCTATCATGGGCCCCATACCAAAATCTATAGTTCTAAAGAAGGTAAAAAACAAGGAGGGCCCTAGGGAAGAAGCTTAATCCTCATTCAGAAGGACAAACAGGATAGATATTGGAAGTACGAGGAGACAGGAAACAGAACAGGAGTCTTCTGAAGGTGGCCTTTGAAAGACTCTACCCATCAGGGTATCTAAGCAGATGCTGAGACCAACAGCCATCTTTTTTTTTTTTTTTGAACCCTAAGCTGTCCTTGGAACAGCTGTTTGCCTGTTTATTTACCTAGTAGCTTCTCATAAATGTGCTTGTTCTCCTCTAGCTATTGAGAGTATAACCCAGCTTAAACCCTCTGTGGACTCTGTTTTTGTTCCAGAAACTATAAAGCAGCTAAAATCCACATCAATGTGTACATTGTCAATGATCCTTGGCTCTTCTCACTGGCCTGGTGTTCTAGGATCAACTCTGTGACCACAGACAACATTGAGGTCCTGCAGCAGCTTAGTCAACCTCTCTTCTTCATGGTGAGCTGCTTGTCCAGATCATTCTAAGCCTGGTGTGATTGTGCTCTGTGCCTCTCTCCCATCTGCAGCCCCGGGTGCAGTTCCCTATTAAGCTACTTAGAATAGAGACATCTGTGAGTAACAGAGATGTGCCTTCTTCCTTCCTCAGCCAAACTCTTCTTTATTTGTTGAATCTTTACAATGCACTTTATATGCTGCAATTAAACATCATTGGACATTATTATTATCCCCATTAGGAAACTGGGGTTCACAGGTAGCTTGGTGCATGTTCTCATGATAGAAATTCACAGTGAAGTCTGTCTCTAGGACTTTGTTATTACAGGCTTAAGCATGTGCGTGTACATTCACACCACACACACACACACACACACACACACACACAAACACAAACTAAAAGTATGGCAGCAACAACAGGGCATATTATGGGAAGAAAGCTGGATCCTTTTGACTGTAAAGTAAAAACTATTTCTTGAATACAATGCTCTCAGATAGGTGAGCCGCCTGACTCGGGCTCCTGGCTTGGTGGACCTGAAGACCTGGTTTGCAGCCACAGCTAAATCTAATCACTTGGTACCTGAGGGTTTGGGGGGATGCTATGGCTAGCCAATTAGTACAGCAGAGCCTGGATTTCTTGTCTGGACAGTGATTTCACAGATTGTAAGGGAGTCCCAATGTGCCACTCGTGCCAGCCTCAAACTCCTGGCTTCAGGTCGTTCTACTGCCTCAGTTTTCCAAGTGGCTGGGACTATAGACACACTCTACCATTCCCCACTAGAAAACATTCTAGGAGCTGGACAGATGGTTCAGCAGTTAAGAATGCTCGATACTCTTCTAAAGGATCTAAGTTCAGTGTCTAGCACCAACATCAGGCAGCTCACAACTGCCCAGAAGTTCAGTTACAGGGAATCCAATGTCCCTCTGGATTCTGCAGACACCTAGATGCACACATGTGGCACAAGTAAAATAAATCTTTTTAAAAAGAAAAGTTTAATTTTGCTCCTTTGAAAGCTAAGGGTTGGGAAGAAAAATTTAAGAAAGACTAACAAGCAGCAGCTTCCATAGCATCAGGTATCACTGGGAGGGGGCAATGACTCGAGGGATTAGAAAACCCATGTGGATCAGTGCAGGAGACAGAGGGCCCAGAGTGGTGGGATAAAGAGCTGGTCCTGGCAGGGTCTGGAGGGGCAGG
>JAQQSO010003642.1:0-13400 GCA_028658305.1 Pachyuromys duprasi | reverse complement strand
GACCCTATTCAGGGAAACAGGGACTGTTTCAGTCATGATCTTGATGGCTGACTCTTTGACCCTCCCCCATATAAGCCGGGGAGTGATAGACTGGCTAGATCCCAGGGGAGGACTTTGCAGCCAGCCCTGAGGAGACATGATAAGTTGGGGTTGGATGGAAGGGAAGGAGGTCCTCCCCTGTTGGTGGACTTGGAGGGGGAGGGGAAGAAGGAGATGAGGGAGGGAGTGGGAGGGTAGGAGGGAATGGGGGAGGGGGCTACGCCTGGGATTCAAAGTACCTAACCTGTGATTGAGATAAAAATAAATAAATTTAAAAAAAAATTGACATCATGAAATTTACAGGCAAATGGGTAGAACTAAAAACAAAAACATCCTGAGTGAGGTAACACAGACCCAGAAAGATAAGTATGGTATGTATTCACTTAAAAGTAAACATTAGCCTTTAAGTAAATGATAACAAAGCTACAACCTGTAGACCAAGAGAGGCCAGAAAAATAGGAGGGATCTGGGAAGGACACATTAATCTCCCTGGATGGGGCAAATAAAATAGATTCCATGGGGAGCTGGAGAGATGATTCAGAGGATAAGACCACTGGCTGCTCTTTCAAAGGTCTAGAGTTCAAATCGCAGCAAACACATGGTGGCTATTACCACCTAAAATGAGATCTGGTGTGCAGGCATACATACAGGCAGAACACTGTATACGTAATAAATAAATAACTCCTTAAAATGAATAGATTTCATGGATGAACTTCGGGCATGAGAGGACAGGAATAGGAGGATAGGGTTGAGGGGAAGATATGGTGGAGGGAGAGAGTGTCGGGAGAGATGTAGGAATTGGGGATTACTTGGGTGGTGATGTGGAAATCCAGCTCAGTGGTAACTTCCTAGAATGAGTCTATGAAGACGATTTTAATGAGGACTCCTACTAAAGGATGATGGAATCTAAACTGGCCATCTCTTGGAGCCAGGTGAGGCTTCCGGTGGTTGGACTGGGCGGCATTCAGTTGAGTTGTTTGCCAAGGTTATTTCATAAAATTTCCCAAATAATCCAGGCTGTTGCTAAGATGAAGGGTTGTTCTTTGAAAACAGACTTCAGGGCCCCATTGCTGAGGACAACACCCATACAACTCATTGAACATAGAGAAGTTGAGCTCATACCTACATGGAGCCTTTGCCCCTACGTTCTAAACTCTTTGGTATGAGAAAGTAATCTTCCAGGCTTCAGAAAGAGAAACATGATCACCAAACCAGCCATAAAACTTTTGACCTACAATCTGTCATGCCTGAAAAAAATGCCAGAGCAGTAGTGGCAGAGAAGGTATGGGACTAGCCAACCAATGTCTCATCATACTTAAGGCCTACTCCATGAGAAGGAACTTATACCCAACACTGCTTATGTGACCAAGAACCTGAGACTAGATAATCCACTAGAGTAAAACCAAACACTACCGGTATTAAGAAAAAATATCAGCTCCATGCATGGTTGGAGTATCAGTCTCAGAAAAGAACCCTTTGCCCAGATGTTTTGGTTCTGTTGCTCTCTTTGTGGAGCTCCTGTCCTCTCCAGGTCTTTCACAAGATTCCCTGCACTCTGCCCAAAGCGTGGCCATAAGTCTCAGCATCTGCTTTGATACCCTGCAGGATAGAGCCTTTCAGAGACCCTCAGTGGTAGGCTCCTGACTTGTTCCGTTTTCTCCTTCTTCTGATATCCATCCTCTTTGCTTTTTTGAATGTGGATTGAGCATTTTAGCCAGAGTCTTCCCTCTTGATTAGTTTCCTTAGGTGTATAGATTTTAATAGCTTTATCCTGTATTATATGTCTATTTGTGTGAGTATATACCATGTGTGTCTTTCTGCTTATGGGATACCTCACTCAGGATGATATTTTCCAGTTCTCACCATTACCTGCAAATTTCATGATTTCATTGTTTTTTATTGCTGAGTAATATTCTATTGTGTAGATGTACCACAATTTCTGTATCCATTCCTCAGTTGAGGGGTATTTGGGTTATTCCAGCTTCTGGCTATTAAAAATAAAGCTGCTACAAACATGGTTGAGCAAATGTATTTATTGTGTACTTGAGTCTCTTTTGGGAGATAACCTAGAACCCCTGCACAGATGTAGACCATGGCAGTTCAGTGTCCAAGTGGACTCCATAGTAATGGAAACAGGGACTATCTCTGACATGAACTGATTGGCCTGCTCTTTGATCACCATCCCCTGAGGAGGGAGCAGCCTTATCAGGCCACAGAGGAAGACAATGCAGCCACTCCTGATGAGACCTAATAGACTAGGATCAGAAGGAAGGAAAAGAAGACCTCCCCTATCAGTGGACTTGGGGAGGGGTATGCTTGGAGAAGAGAAAGAAAGGGAGAGGTTGGGAGGGGAAGAGAGAGGGAGCTACCGAGGGGATACAAAGTGAATAAAGTGTAATTAATAAAAATATAATAAAATTTAAAAAACAAGGAAAAAATCGTAACAGTAAAAGGATCTCTAATGATATTCTTCTGTACTCATAGATCAGTGTGTTATTCAGTCATCATCAGACAGGATTCCTCTACTACCAGGTAGGAACAGATGCAGAGACCCACAGCCAGATAGTAGGCAGAAAGGGAGTCTATCTGGGAGGTCTCAGTCAAATCCCTCCGGGCAGTCTATTGGAAGAGTTGGTAGAAAGACTGTAAAAGCCAGAGGGAATAAAGGACACCAGGAAAAAAGGCCTTCAGAATCAGCTAGCCAAGGTAGATATGATCTCTCAGAGTCTGAAGCAGCAAGCACAGGGCCTAAATGAGTATACAGGAGGTCCTCTGGAGATGTGGGAACCTCAGTGGACAGAAAGTTGGTTAGTTGTTCAGTTCTTCACCTCATAACCTTCCTCTCAAAATAATGAAACCCAATTATGAAATAACTTCTGAACAAAACAGATGCAGTAACTGTGGGGACAGAGGGAATCTGTTCTTCGGAGACTGAGGCTCTGCAGAGGCCTTCCTTCCCCTGACACTGTAACAACATAAAACTTGACATCCACAGTACTTGCTGGCAGCTGAGAGCCCCACAGATCCAGACTGTACAAATAGGACCTGGCCAGTGTCACCTTCCCAGAGCTGCTCCAGAGCCTGTCTGCATCACAGAGGTCCAGGTGAGTCCATGGAGGTAAGATCATTCTCAGCTGTGCCATAGCGAGTTTCATTAAGTTGAAGTCTCTCTCTGACTAAGCCAGGGAGTAGCTGAGAGGCTCTGTGAGCTTGGGTCCTCCACTTTCCTTCTGACTCTTACAATGCTAGTCCCTGGCTCCAGAATGTTCAAAAAAAAAAAACCCCACTCCATTACAGATGGTTGTGAGCCACCATGTGGTTGACTGGGAACTGAATTCAGGACCTCTGGAAGAGCAGTCAGTTCTCTTAACCACTGAGCCATCATGAAATTAGCAGGCAAATAGTGGGATCTAGAAAAGGTCATCCTGAGTTAGGTATCCCAGAAGCAGAAAGACACACATGGTATGTACTCACATATAAGTGGGTACAAGACCTATGAGGTAGGATAAACATACTGAAATCTATACACCATAAAGAAGATAAACAAGAAAGAGGACCTCGGGTAAGATGATCAATCCTCACTTAGAAAGACAAATGGGATGAACATTGGAAGTAGGAGAAAACAGGATAGGAGCCTACCATAGAGGGCCTCTGAAATATTCTACCTAGCAGTGTATCAAAGCAGATGCTGAGACTCATAACCAAATATTGGGCAGAGTGCAGGGAATCATATGAAAGAAGGGAGAGTTAGTAAGACCTCAAGAGGACAGGAGCTCCACAAGGACTAAATATATCTGGGCGAGGGGTCTTTTCTGAGACTGTATCTCCAACCAAGGACCGTGTATGTATATAACCTAGAACCTCTGCTCAGATGTAGCCCATGGTAGCTCAGTATCCAAGTGGGTTCCCTAGTAAGGGAAAAAGGACTATTTCTGACATAAACTTAATGGCTGGCTCTTTGACTTCCCCCCGCCCCCGAGGGAGGAGCAGCCTTGCTATGCCACAGAGGAGGACATTGCAGTCAGTCCTGAAGATATCTCATAAGCTAGGGTCAGATGGAAGTGGCGGGGACCTCCCCTATCAGTGGACTTGGAAAGGGGCAGGAAGGAGATAAAGGAGGGAGGGTAGAATAGGGAGGGAATGAGAGAAGGAGCTACAGCTGGGATACAAAGTAAATAAACTGTAACTAATATTTAAAAAATAAAATTTTAATTAAAAAATTAAAAACATTTTTTAAAAGATGAATTCCTGAAGATATTCAAATGGAGCAAAAATGCTAAGGCATCACCATCTGTCCTCAGGCTGGAGTACCATGTAGAGCTCTGGGTGGATCTTTGAGTAATGTTACCTTCTTATTTTTGTAAACAAATCAATAAGATATAGGAGATTTTCAGATGCCTATCAAAAACTTGAGATAATAATGAATCACTTTGGACTATTTTCACTACAGAGACTGAGGCAAAGTAATTGTCCAAGAGACCCTGGTTTACATAGGGAGACACTGCCTCAAAAAGAAAAAGAAAAAAAAAACAAAAAAATGAAATTTTGAGGGGTTCATGTTTGCCAGCACTGTGACTTCAATGTTGTCACTGGTATTTGTGAAATTTATGCTTTTTCACTTTTGATTCATTTTCACTTTTCAAATATTGGCATATATTTTCTTTTACAGTAACGTTGTAACTCCTAACTTGAAGGTTTTTCTTTTATATCCATTGTTAATGTTTCTCAATTAAATATTGAGGAACCATGATTCAAAACCTTCACTCATCTCTTTGCAGCACCTAACTCCTCATTAATCCCCTTCTTCCATCCCATTCATCAGCAACAGCTGGTCCCTGGATGATCCTTGCTCCTTTAGATGCCCTGAAGTCCCTAATTGAGGTCACAGATGCCCTGAATCATCTACTCTGCCTCCCTGTTTCTTAGGGTCCCTGCCTGCAACTAGAAGTTACACGAATTTTTCACACAAGAGTCTTTTTCAAGACCTTTTTTGGTGATTAAGCCTTAGCTATGTGCCTTTATCTAAAAAAGGTTATACAGTTTGACTTGACACTGAGTTCTACCTTTCTGAATTTTATTTTTTATGTTAGTCACAGTTTATTCACTTTGTAGTCCAGACGTAGCATCCTTCCTCCCAATCCCACCCTCCCTCCATCATTTCCTCCTATGCCCCTCTCCAAGTCCACCAATAGGGGAGGTCCTCCTCCCCTTCCATCTTACCCTAGCCTTTCAGGTCTCATTAGGACTGGCTGCATTGTCTTCCTCTGTGGCCTGATAAGGCTGCTCCCCCTTCAGAGGGAGGTGAGTAAAGAGCAGACCAATCAGTTCATGTCAGAGACAGTCCCTGTTCCCATTACTAAGGAACCCACTTATGTACTGAGCTGCCATAGGCTACATCTGTGCAGGTTGTCTCCATGCATGGTCCTTGGTTAGAGTATCAGTCTCAGAAAAGCAGAAAGACACACATGATATATACTCACTTATAAGTGGATATTATACATATAATAGAGGATAAACATACTAAAATCTCTATACCAAGAGAAGCTAAGCAAGAAGGAGGACCCAGGGTAAGATGAGGACTTTTAGAGATATCTTTAAAGTAAACATTTATACAGAGAGAAGTCACATAATGGTCACTTAACATATGAAGCTGTAGAAACTTAATACATTAAGTTAACATACTAAGATATAAACACAAAAAACTTAATGCATTAAGATATAGAAATTGACTGTCAGTCTCAACATCTGCTTTGGTCTCATAATGGTTTGAGTCTTTCAGAGAACCTCTATGGAAGATGTCCTGTCCCTGTCCTGTTTCCTCTCTTCAACTGCTTCTGGTGTCTATTCTACTTGCCCTTTTGAATGAAAATTAAGCATCCTCCCTAGGGTCCTTCTTGTTACTTAGCTTCCTAAGGTTTGTGGGTTGTAGTATGATTATCTTGTATTGCATTGCTAATATCTACATATAAGTGAGTATATACCATGTGTGTTTTGGGGGGACTGGGCTACCTTACTCGGGATAGTCTTTTCCTGATCCTTCCTGTCTGATCCTTCCTGTCCTGTTTTTTATAATTTTTTTATTAAATTATTTATTAATTACACTTTGTTCACCTTATATACCCCTGTAGTTCCCTCCGTCCTCCCATCCCAATCCCTCCCTTCCTCCCTCTTCTTCACCCATGTCCCTCCCCAAGTCTACTGATAGGGGAGGTCTCCCTTTCCTTCCTTCTGATCCTAGTCTATTAGGTCTCTTCAGGAGTGGCTGCATTTTCTTCCTCTGTGGCCTGATAAGGCTGCTCCCCCTTCAGAGGGAGGTGAGTAAAGAGCAGACCAATCAGTTCATGTCAGAGACAGTCCCTGTTCCTATTACTACGGAGCCCACTTGGACACTGAACTGCCATGGACTACATTTCTGCAGGGGTCCTAGGTTATCTCCATGCATGGTACTTGGTTGGACTATCAGTCTCAGGAAAGACCCTTGTGCTCAGATTTTTGGGTTCTGTTGCTCTCCTTGTGGAGTCCCTGTCCTCCGCAGATCTTACTATTTCCCACTTCTTTCATAAGATTCAGCAGAATAGTATTCCACTGTGTTAGATGTACCACAGTCTCTTTATCCAGTTCTTTGGTTGAGGGATAGCTGGGTTGTTTCTAGTTTCTGGCTATTACAAATAAAGCCACTATGACCACATATGAGCAAATGTCCTTGTTTTTATGGTGGAACATCATTTTGGTATACACCCAGGAGTGGTATTTCTGGGTCTTGAGACACAGCCAAACTTTGGGCAAAGCACAGGGAGTCTTATGGAACAGTGGTGGGATAAAAAGACATGGAGGGGACAGGAGCTCCACATAAAGACCAACAAACCAACAAATCTGGGCACAGGTGGGCCTGTGGAAACCAACATACCAACTGATGACCATGCATGGAAAGGCCCTAGGCCCCCTGCTCAGATGTACCAAAAAGGCAGCTCAGTCTTCATGTAGTAGGTTCCTAGTAAGGGGACCAGGGACAGCCATCCCTGACATGAACTCTCTTGCCTGCTTTTTGATCACATCCACCTGGCGAGGTGTATGAAGAGAGTAAGAAGACGCAGGCAGTACTAAAGAAATTTGATAGTCTGGGTTAGTTGGTAAGGGAGGAAGGCTTATAGAATTGGAATAGGGGGAAAGAGGGAGGGAGGATAGGACCAGGAGGAGAAAGGGAAGTGGCTACAATCAGGATGTAAAGTAAATTAATTAATAAAAAATACTTAAAAGATGTAAAAATTGAAGTTATAAAGCTTTGAAACCAAATACAATTCTAGAAATTGTTGTACTACTCAAGATGTAGATACAGAAGAATTATTGAACAAAAGAAGAGATAGTGTGGAATGTAAAGTTACTAAATGAGAGATGTCATAGGTGTTGACCAGACAGGTTAAGAATGAACTTCAGGTTTTAGAAATTGAGGAATTGTTTGTGTGGGGAAATATGATGAAATAGAATGAGAATCAGAGGAAGACATTTTGGTTGGGGACCTTGGGAGTTCAACTTGACTATGCTAAAAGGTAACAAGGCTAATGCATGCATGAAGACAGATTTACAGAAAGACTGACCAACAGACACACACACACAAATACTTGAACATACACACTTGAACAAGTCAGTTTTGTTAGTGTAAAGCTAAAAAAAAAAATCTCCTTTAAAATTTTAGATTTGAAAACAGCATTCCAGAATCCACGGGGGGGGGGGGAAGGAGGGAAATTCAGGGACCTTATCTTCAACATCACAGAACTGCTATTATGCAACATATGCTCTTAAGATCCATGTCTGGAATTTCTAATTCTTTCTTCAAAACGTGTTTGCATCCTGGACACGTTTTTCTATCTAGGAGGAAGAAATGATTTTGAAGTATACTAAGGGAATAATTTTCCTCTTTATCACTGTGTTTGGCACTTTGGGGAACATTTTTGTTTCTGTAAATTATATGTACAGTTTATTGGGAGGCCCTGAGAAGAAACCAATACATCTTATTCTCATACACTTGCTTTTTACAAACATCATATTCCTTCTTGCAAAAGGATTGCCAGTGACAATAACAGCTTTTGGGTTGAGAAATTTCCTAGATGACATAGGCTGTAAGATCCTCATTTACCTGGAGAGGGTGGCCCGTGGCCTCTCCATCTGCACCAGCAGTCTCCTCACTGTGGTCCAGGCCATCATCATCAGTCCCAGAGCATCTGGGTGGAGGAGGCTCAAGCCAAAGTCTCCATGGTATATCCTTCCATTCTTCTCATTCTTTTGGATACTCAATTCTTTGATCAGTATAAACTTACCATTTTACATCAAAAATACCAATAATGTGAACTTAACACGTGTTAAAAACACTAACAATTATTGCTATTTTCTGCCTGAAAGCTGGATGACAAGATGGATTTTTCTCATCCTCATGGTCCTGAGAGATGCTGTGTTTCAATGTGCCATGGGAGGGGCCAGTGGCTACATGGTATTTCTTCTCCACAAGCACCACCAGCATGTCCTCTACCTTCAGAACTCCAAGCTTCTCTACAGAACTCCCCCTGAGCTGAGAGCTGCTCAAAGTGTTCTCCTTCTCATGCTTTGTTTTGTTTTCTTCTATTGGACAGATTGTACCTTTTCTCTACTTGTAAGTCTCTCTTCAAGGGACAATTCTTTGATGGAAAATATTCGAGAATTTCTGACCCTTGGTTATGCAACTTTTAGCCCGTTTGTGCTTATTCACAGGGATGGACTTATGGTTGGTTGTTAGTATGCTCACTGGGAGAAACTAAGAACATGTCTCTCTCATTTATCTGTTTAATAAGTGTGAAGGAACTCTAATTTTTATAATACTGTGGATAAGACAGAATCTCACAATGTAGTTTAGGTATGTGTTTATTCTTACACACTTTTCCTATTGACTCAAAACCTTGGGCTGAGAAAGAGAGAGGGGAACACCTTAGCAAATTTCAATTATATAGAAACCTCATTCTCCATTTGCCCCTCTTTTACATGGAGTTTTAAAAAACTTTTCTATGTTTGTATTAATTTAGTGTATATGAATAGAATTCTTACGACTGTGTAGGATGTGCATTCCTGGTACCTGTAGAGGTTGGAAGAGAACATCAAACATCCAGTAACTGACTAGAGTTAGATGATTCTGAAACAGTGTATAGTTATGAGAAATTTAACCTGCCTTCTCTGGAAGATTAGACAATGCTCTTAAATGCTGAGCCATCTCTCTAGCATCGAAAGAAATGGCTCTAATTAGGATTTGTAAAACTGGTTTGCAACTACCATAACTGTGAGCATGAAAATGAAATTTGTAAATCTTATCAAAATTCATAGTGATTTAATCATGTTAGTCCAAGAAATTCGATACCTTGTACTTGATGCTGTACTTTCTAAATGTTAGTAACACAGGCTATTTTAGACAACTTCTATCAGTATTCATCCATAGAAAGCATTTTCATACAATTAGGAATGAATGATATTTACTATGAATACAGTCAAAAGAAGCCCAATGCATATCAGTCGCAGATCTTAAATTCACTGAAACATTCCATTAGTGGTATATTCTTGAAGGTTCACTGCAAGAGTAAATACTGAAGATATGGGATAAACTAGATCAAGAATACACAGTAAAATTTCATTATATATATCTCTATAGTACTAAGTTGATTTTAAAATGTGGGGTTTTTTTTTTCAAAATGCATCAATGTGACTGAAGCAGATTGAGGCTTTTTCAGTTGCCCTTTGCTAATGCCCGGGTGCTAGCCACATCACCATCCAGCTCTTTCTCACCAAAGAGCTGCAGCAGTATCTGAGTCTACATTCATTTAAATGAGGGATTTACTGTTTAACTTCTTAAATAAGTTAAGATACAATAAGATACTGATAAGGCTCTAAGAACCTAACGGACACATTCTGAAAATACTTCTTGATATTGAACTTGAAATTGTTGAATCATTAGAGGCATTATTAGTTCTTATTCTTTTTTCATATTATTTTTTAATTTTTATTTTTAGTATTAATTACAGTTTATTAACTATGTATTCCAGCTATACATTCCCTCCCAGTCTCCCCTTCCTCTCTTATCTCCTCCATTGATAGGGGATGTCCTCCTCCCCTTCCATCTGATCCTAGCCAATCAGGTCTCATCAGGACTGGCTGCAATGTCCTCCTCTGGGGCCTAGCAAGGATGCTCCTCCCATAGGTGATGGCTAGGTCAAAGAGCTAGCCACTAAGTTCATGTGAGAGACAGTCCCTGTTACCCTTACTAGGGTGACCCACTTCGATATTGAGCTGCCATGGGCTACATCTGAGCAGGGGTTATCTCCATGAATTGTCCTTGGTTGGAGAATCAGTCTCAGACAAGACCTCTGTGCCCAGATATATTTGGTCCTTGTGGAGCTCCCTCCTCTCCAGGTCTTACTAACTCCCCTTTCTTTCATATGATTCCCTGCACTCTGCCCAAAGTTTGGCCATGAATCTCAGCACCTGCTTTGATACACTGCTGGTAGAATCTTTCAGAGGCCCTCTGTGGTAGGCTCCTGTCCTGATTCTTGTTCTCTCTTACTTCCAATGGCCATTGCATTTGTTTTTCTAAGGATTGATCATCTTACCCCAGGCCCTCTTTCTTGTTTATTTTCTTTAGGTATACAGATTTTAGTAAGTTTATCATATCTTATAAATCTAGTATCCACTTATAAGTGAGTATATACCATGTGTGTCTTTCTGCTTCTGGGATACCTCACTCAGGATGATCTTTTCCAGGTCCCACCATTTGTCTGCAACTTTCGTGATTTCCTTGTTTTTAATTGCTGAATAGTATTCCATTGTGTAAATGTACCACAATTTCTGTATCCATTCCTCAGGAACGTCTTGGTTGTTTCCAGGTTCTGGCTATTATGAATAAAGCTGCTACAAACATGGTTGAACAAATATCCTTGCTATGTACTTAAGCATCTTTTGGATATAAGCGTAGGAGTGTTATAGCTGGATCTTGAGGAAGTACTAGTCCTAATTGTCTTAGAAAGCACCAGATTGATTTCCAAAGTGTTTCTACTAGTTTACACTCCCACCAGCAATGGAAAGCTTCTCAAACTTTAAGCTCTCAAAAGACCTTCTTCCCTGGGAGGTATAATCAGAAAGCATTTGCTGGGGTGAGAAGTCACTCTTCCCCTTTCATGAAACAGCTGTCGGCAAATTGGGCAGGGCAAGTCAGTATGTTATTTATTTTAAGTCAAGCTGACACATATTAGGATCATCTGGGAAGAGAAACCTCAGCTGAGAAAATGCCCCTATTAGATTGGCCTATAAGCAAGTTAATGGGGCATTTTCTTGACTAACGACTGATGTGAGAAGGTTAAGCCCATACTGGGTGATGCCCAACCTGGGTGTGTAGTCCTGTGTTATATAAAGAAGCAAGCTGAGGGAGCCAAGGCAGGCTGGACATTCCTCTGAGTTTCTGTGTGCGGATACAGACCTACTCATGTCTTTTTCATGGGTCCTGATGAAAGAATGAAGGGAGCTCTAATTTTATATCCTTGTCCAGGAACATACCTGCAGGACCAGTATGATGTGAGAGCCAGTTCCTCATGGGAGTTAGGGTTCAGGCTTCTTGGAACCTGACTCGGCTCCCTGGCCTGTGGTTATGAGTACTATGGCAGCTATGTCGGAGGTATCCTGTGCTCCTTTTGATTGCATTGTCTGTGAAATAGGGAATATCAGATGTCAAATACAAAGTGAAGAAATTGGAACAGTAAGTCAACCAAATGTTAAATCAGAAAAATTAAAAAGCATTATTCTGGAAAACTATAAAAAGACCAATCTGCAGTTCATAGGTATAGAGGAAGAAAAGAGACCTAAGTCAAAAGGCATAGAAAATATTTTTAACAACAACGAAAAATTAAAATAAAAACAGGCACATTAACCTAGGTGGGGTCGCTGAAGGAAGGTAGGGAAGTAACAGCTGTGGAATCAGTGTACTGGTCTAAGCCTGTCCATGATGAACTGACACACTTCAGCAAGTAAAGAAAAAGAATCTCGTTATTAAAAATATTCTTTTAGGGGAGATCCAAGATGGCTGCCACGAGAGAACACTGTGTCTGAGGAGTAGGACAGCAGAAACAACGCAGCGACCAGGAGACTGAACTCTGGGACCTAAAACGCCAGCATCTGTGATTGCCAGGTGAGCAGAACTCCCACAGTGAGAAAATCAAGTGGGAAAACCCTAGGAACACCCAGTTATTCCCCGGAAAAACCTCCCGGTGACCAGCGGCACACAGCTCTGATCTGAACGATCAGCCACTGCGCTGGGTGCCCGCACTCGCCATTATAGACTGGATTACACAGTCTCGCAGGCAGTCTGAGGAGGAACCGGGTACCTTTTTCACCGAACTGCACCCTACGAGCGCACACTGCACCCGGGTTCTGCTTCAACCCATGGGTGTGCGGCGGGCACGAACCGATCACCGGAACCACGCCAGTCTGAGAAAGGCGGGGAACCGTTTTGACCACTTTGCACTCTGCGGGCACAAGCCACACGCTTCCACCAGCAAAACCTCAGTCCGCGTGCCAGTCTGCGGGCAAGTCTGGGAGGGACCTAAGTTCTGCTTCAACCCACGGGTGTGCGGTGGACATGCACGGATCACAGGAGCTACCCCTGACTGACAAAGTCCAGGGACCATCTTGACCAGACCGCACACTGAGGGCCAAAACCTCAGTCCCTATGTGTGTCCACAGGACAGACAGAGAAGGCCTCGGGCACCATTTCAGACAGGCCTGCATTCAGTGGAGGCACACCAACCTAAACCCATTGTGTGTGCCCCAAATATCATCTCAGACCATGGTGCACAGCCCCTGGCCCAGAAGGGGGAGCCAAATCTCCATTCCAGGGGAGAGCCCTTAGCAACAAGCTCAGGGCTGAGCTCGAAGACATCTCAAAAGACTGAGGAGCGAGACCTCCAGACCAGAGGGGTGACCAGTCTGCAGTGCTCACAGCTTCTAGCACAGAGCACGAAGCCGGACAACAGAGCCCACAAAAGAGTTCAACTGAGACAACAACAAACAATAACAAACCACCGGAAATCCCTGATCTTTTTGAAGAATACTCCTGACACAAGAGACTGACAGTTTCAGACTGCAGTACAGCCTTAAAGCGCAAACAGCTCCCTGATTATATATAAACAAATGCCCAGAAATTGGGGAAAGAACTCACCCAACAAAAATCAGGACACCATGGCCCCACCAGAAACACCCAAAAGCAGTGGAGATTTTGTTTTTATTTTTTTTTAAGGGGACCTTTTTTTTTAATTTATTTATTTTTTTCTCAATCACAGGTTAGGTACTTTGAATCCCAG